>AYEL01069396.1:0-36531 GCA_000484575.1 Olivierus martensii
TACCACTACCACTCTTCAGAAGTTTTTTGAAATGATTTTGTTGCAGGTTCATTTGGCCCTCTTATTCCTCAATAGTTATAAAGCAATTGAATATAGAAAATTTTAGAAATAAATTTTAAAGTTATTTTGCAATAAGATTTTTTATAAACAGATTCCTTTTCTTATAGAACAGATTCCTATAAGAAATTATACAGTAGAATCTATAACAACCTAGAATATGAAATATCTGACATTGCAATGTGTTCATTTATAACAGTAGTCTCAAACTCAAATTGTGTGGGGGTTGAATTCAATTTGAAAGGAAATGAAGGGCTGAATATTTTTAAACACAATTACAATGAAAGGGAAAGTGGGAGTAATTACTGATAGCAAAGTGCAGGTTGAGTACAGAATGCTTTAAAACTTTACATTGTTATTTTATTAATGTATAAATTGTAATAATTTTCTGACTGTTAATATGTATTTAAACAAATAGCTAAAACATTTTTGCAGGCCGTACAAAATTGCTTTGTGGGCCAGATGCAGGCTGCCAGTTTGAGACCACTGATTTATAACCAGAGTTAATCTGAGCAGAATTAAATGTGTTGTTTTATTATATTATTTTTAAATAATAAGTTTTGATTAAATAATGTCAAATTATGTTTTAAATGAAAATTTTTAATTTTTTATTGCAGTTTTTTAAACAACACAAACAGCACTATGGCAGGAAAATTAATCATATATGCAAATAAAATATATATATCTACTGAAAGAATTATAGAAGCGCTTTCAATTTTTATTAAAATCTCATCAGCTACATTCAAAAACCAAAAACAAACACATTCCATCAAGCATTCTAAAGAACGGTTGTTATAATAACATAATCTATAACAGTTGATGGAATGTGTTTGTTTTTGGTTTGAGTGTTTGCTGATGAGGATTTTAATAAAAATTGAAAGTGTTGCTATAATTCTTTCAGTAAAGATGATTTAAATTCCCTGTCATAGTGCTGTTTGTATTTTGTTTATCTGGCAGTGTACACAAGAAAAATGTCGGTTATTTTATTATTATTATTTTTTAATATAACTTTTGAAATTCTCTTCAAAGATAATTTCAGTGTCAATATAAAAATGTTAAGTATAACTAGCTAATAGTGTTTAATTTTGATTTGTGTTTAACTAAAAGCAGCAAAATATTTTGGATAATAATAATAGTATTTATATTGATTTATTTTGAAAAATGATTGATATATTTATAATCTTCCTCTGCATAATATTCCATGACTTGAAAAGGAAATTAGAGATAGATTTCTAGTAATCTTGAAGTCAATTTTTTTTTTATTTTTTTAAAGATATTGCTAAGAAGAAGAAATGTTTTTATTAAAATTTTTTTGACTTGAATTGTCAAAGGAAAATCAAGTCAGAGCATTGTTCAAATAGTATAAGTTAAAATAACTGAAACCAAAACTGCAGAAAGGCAGTACTTATACTTACTCTTCTTGGGCTTGAAGGAGCTGTAAAGTTGTAGAGCCCTCAGCAAAGAAAAAAATATATATACTATATAAATGCAATTACTAGGGTTTGGGTAAAGTATTGCTAACAAATAGTGGAGCAATATGTTATGTTTTATATTTAAAAACAATTCTACTGGCTTCATTTGATAATGGCAAAAACATAACTACTTGGTAATGGGTCATGACATGTTTATTACTTTTTTGAGCTAATGAAGGCAAAAAATGTTTAGATTAGATTATATACACAAAAATCAAGTATTTTAATATAATCTTGATATTGATTGTTATAATTTTTTTTTTACAAGTAAAATTTGTTAAGTTAAATTTTTATCAAATTTAACTTTTAAGAACCTCTATCTGAGCTGTCTGTAAGGCCTATGTTAAAACTTTGTACAGGGGTGTACTTATGCACAGTGCTTAAAGCATGGCCCTGCACAAATGAATTCTTACTGAAATTTTTATTGTCTAATAAACAGTTTTAGCTTATAACAATTGTCAAAAGTATAAAGCCAGTGTCTTGGATGAGTACTTTTCAAACCATAACCAAGTATTTAATTGATCATAACTATCAGATACTATACAAAGTTGATTAGAAATGCAAATGACACACACACAAACACAAAATATATATATGTCGATCCCCGACTTACGTGATTTCAACTTACATGAATCCCGCACTTACGTTACTGACCAATACTGACCCTTTACCGATTTAAATTATACAAATTTCAGAGTTACGTTAGTCGAACCCGAAAAATTTAATAATAATAATAATAATAATAATAATAATAATAATACACAAATGTGCCGATCAAATAGCTACATCATAACAGTCGCTAATTTTGAGAATCTAAATTCAATTTCTGAATTGCTTATCTCCAATTTAATCTAGGTTCAGGCCTGATTCAGTAAACCTTTTCTTCCATTTTCTGATTCATCTCATCACTGGTAATAACTGGCTTATCACTTGCAAATTGCATGCTGTTATTTTCTATTGTTATTTTCTATTTCTATATAATTTTGCATTTTTCATTAATGCAAAATATCTGGCGATTTTCACAAAAGTAAAACTATGGTTCTTGATGGATATACTCTATGTACAGTACACAGTACATGTAAGCGAAAAAAATATTTGGCATGCAATATTCGTTAGCTAGATATAATTCAAATACTATGTTTTATTCAATTTAATATGAAATTGAGACTACTGTATTTGTGAAGATTAAAAAATCAGATTTTTCCAGTTGCATCAATTTCCATAAAACTGCAAAAAGTTGCGATAGTTTTGCTTATCCTCACTAGAGAGATTAATACAATATCTTACGGAGGTTGTCATATAGATTTACAGTATTTGATAAATTATCAGTATTATGTAAGAAATTTTAAGTAAATGAAGATTTAAAGTTTATTGAATTTATTATAGTATACAATGCAGTACATAGTTTTTAAATTAGACAGCATATCTGATGAGTGTGCCCCTAAGTGTCAGTGGTGTTAAAGATTACACACTAAACGTTGTATAGAATTTCATTTGATTTTCGGAATCACACGTAGTCATCGTATTTTGTTCATTTGTCATTTATAATGAATTCTCAAAAAAGAAGCAGCAGTGATAGTTGTTCATCATGAGAATTAAAAAAATGTAAAGTGCTAACTTTAGCTAATTCCGAAAGAAGTCTAAATGTGGCTGCAGAAATTCAACGTTCCTTAACTTGCTATAAAATTATACGTGATGAAATGAAGAAGAAATATAGTCAATCTTCATTGTATTCCTACTTTAAAAAAGTTTGAAAAATTTCTACAGCTTGTACTTACTGTAATTTAAATTCATGATTCTATAGTTATCACTTTTTATGCATGCTGTTAACCGTCTTATAAATATCATATTGCAAAGTAATTTTTATAGTATAATTCAAATAAAATACTGTACATGTATCTTAAGATCATATAGCAGTCTATTGTTTTCCTTTCAGGTGAAAACCGATTAACCCTTTCTATCATTGATTCCTATGGAAAATTGATTTCTGACTTATGTGATTCCCGATTTACGTGACATTTTCCCAGATCAATTAGTAATGTAAATCGGGGATCGACTGTGTGTATGTATATGTATGTGTGTATATATATATATATAATATATATAATATATAATCATTTCATAATACTAATTATATAAAGAAACTCAAGTGATTCAGTAGAAAAAATATTATATTTATGTGGTTTGCTATTTAAAAAATTTTAAATAAATACTGATATATAAAATAAATAATGGCTTGATTAAAATTATGATACATGATTAAGCAAAGTTATGAATATATTTTTTATCTACATAATAATGTAATTTTACTAAAATGATTATACATATTTTATCAAATTTATAATAGTTATTAGAATAGCAAAAAGGGCAATATTTTAAAAACAAAAAACAGCACAATTATTATTATTATGATAAGTGTGTTAAGAAAGAATCATTAATATCATTGAAACAGAACATTTATTTAAAACTGTAAAATTAATTTGTTGCATTTCATTAGAAAATTGTGCGTTCTGCATAATTTTTGTAAATTTAAATAACAAGAGGATTGAATAAGCTGAAAATGTTGTAAATAAGAATTAATTTTTACTGCTTAAAAGACTATATACAATTAATGACAAATATAATTGTAATTCTAAAGGATTCAATACTACTGTACTGTATAATATGAATCTATTGAATCAAATATTCACGAACAGAATACCAAAAAAAATTCTATTGTATTTTTGTTTTCATAATGTGTTTTTCTAAGCATTCTTTTTCTCTTTTGTATATTTTTTTCAGAGATTCACTACTTGTTCCAATTATTAATTGCTCTACTAGCATTTTTGCTGGTTTGGTAGTATTTTCTATTATTGGATATATGTCATATGAAACTGGAAAACCAATTGAAGAAGTAGTTTCTCAAGGTATTTGAATTAATTAAATTCATTCAAAAAATATTACCGTAAATATATCTATAATTTTAATCTTTTTCTCTTTGTAGGCCCAGGATTGGCTTTTGTGGTGTATCCAGAGGCAGTTTCAAGATTGCCTCTGTCACCACTGTGGGCCTTGCTCTTCTTTTTTATGCTCTTCACTATTGGCTTAGATAGTCAGGTAACTGTTATTTAATAATTTATTTAGTTTAATCCATTGTATATACTTTCTGTTTTAAGGCTATGTTTTCTTTATACAATGAAACACTTCACTTTTGTCAGGAATAATTTAAAATAATAAAAAAAATTAACCTTTTTCTTACTTTTATTTTCTTTATTTTTTCAAATTGAAACAAGAAATTTTCAAAATTGCAACTTTTATTTCTTTTGATTTATATTAATAGGTACTAAAGCTCTAATGGAAAATGCAGCATTCTGAAATTGATCAGTACTGCACTTCTCATGCGGTTAATATTTGCAATAATTATGTTAAAAGGTCCACTTAGTGGTATAGCCAGATTGTTCAAAGTTTTAATTTTAATAATTCATATTTTATAAAAAAAAGTGAAAAAAAAATAATTAAATGCTAAGTGAAAAAAAAATAATTAAATGCTAAGGTTATCATTTTTAGCTGAATATTTACTACTATCTGGCCATGCCACAAAACCCATTTATTGAAGTTTTGAATAGCTGATAGGGTATTATCCATTTTAGTGCAACACCAGTTCCTGCTGTGTTTTATTATACCTCAAATAAAGATTAAAAACTATATTTTATAATTTTTTACTAAAAATGTGTGAGAGGATGTGTAAGGTGTGCTGTCTCTCCCTGATGTTATGTTGCAGCATTGCGTGCAATTTGCTAGATTTTTAATTTTAATAGACTGTCAATTTTTTTCAAATTGAGGTATAATAATTTATTAAAAGTTTTCATTTGCACACTTGCATGTAAATTACATAATTTTGCTGGCTTCTGATTTATTTCGGTTAAAATTTGCACAGATTATTAGATTGTTTTGCAAGCTTCCCCATGCTGTGGCCTTGAGCTTTCTGCCTACACTTGCAGCTGATTATGAGTGAATGGCTTGCTGTAAACTGTGTGGTGTAGATTTTTGCATGAGAAAATGAGGTGTAGGCTGAGAGGGGGCTAATGCTGGGAGTTTGCAGCAAAAGGAACAGATGTTGCAATAAGTATTAGGCCATTAGCCAGTAGAGAGTTTAGTCTAATTAATTACAGATGTATGTGTGACCATTAGAGTTTATTTCTTATTTAAATGATTCTTTTTGTGAAGTGTATCATGGAGAAAACTAGTCTGTACAGTTAGAAAAAAAATAAGTCAAGGGCCACACCAATCACATTTTAAATATATAAATAAAATTCATTTTTTTACAAATTTTTTAAATTTAAAAAAATTTAAATTTCTTTCCAAAGTTCAAATTTGAAATTTTTAATTTTTTCATAAAAGATTTTAATTGTGTGGCCCTTCTGTTTTTGATTGATGCAATTCAGATTATTCTATTATTTACATAAATATTTTGGAAAAATATAAAAAGATGAAAAAATTTTTTAATTTTTGACAAAATTTCATTAAAATTTAATTTAATTTTTGCATTTGAAGAAATACTGAAATTTCATCAATCAATTCTCTTGCTTGGATGTAAAGACAAACTTTTTCAAAAAATTTAAATAAAATTATTATAAAGTAAGATTGTTTTAGTAATTTTTGGACATCTTTTGGCTTATTGAAATTTTTAATTTAAAAAAATAAAATAAAATTTGTAGTAATATATAATTTTGTCAAATAAAATTTCTTTATTAATATAAATATATGAAAAATATTAAGTGTTTAAAAGTTGTCTTACTCTATAGCAAGAAAACCGTTTGTCCTGTTTTGTGTGTGTTACACCCAATAATTTTATTAGCATTACGTCAAGAACTGTCTGACTGATGTTTATTCAAAGTCATAGTTATTTGTGTCCACCCATAAGTTTTTCAGATATGATTTACCTAAAATGATGTCACTATTGAATTTAGAGACACCATCTAATCAACTGGAACCTTTTTTTAAGTTAATTATTCTTGACGTTTTGCTGATATTACTTTGTCCTGTTGTTAAAATGAATGATCTGGTTTTTGCTTTCCAGCAGCTTTTGACCTTCCAAGGAAGATATGAAATAACTGTGTTTTCCAGTTCCTATAATAGATCAAAATTTTATTTAAAAATATTAAATTATGCAAATAAGCTTTTAATGGCATTAATTGCAATTTGAATTTCAAAAATTGCTCTTTTAGAGGACAGGAAAGCACAGTATGTGATGGACGGGTCATAGTACTAACTGGTGCAGAGTTGCCATCGCTGATTCTGCTGCTTCAGTACAAGAGGTACCTCTTAGATTTTAGACTTTCATTCACAGAGGGATTTGTAATTAAAAAACTAAATAAGTAAAAAATTCAACAAATGGGGCAGCTTATTCAGAAATAATCTGAGCTATAACAGGAAGAAGACATTTTATCAGATATTAACTCTTTGCATGAAGAAATGCATCAAGAATGTTGTTGCACTGTTTGACAGTTGTTATTGCAGATAATGATGCAATTATAAGAAATCAAACTGAAAATTTATTTTGGAGTAAAAAATGGCAGAAATGCCCAAGAAGGTAGATAATGTTGAGCATTTATGGATGTATATGTTCAAAGAAGAAGAAATTTTAAAAGAATATTGTTTGCCATATCATTATTAAAATGAAGAATGATAAAGATGGGAGAGATTCAGGAAGATAAGATTTTATTAAATATACCTTTATTATAGGTTGTTAAAATGCAAAGAGTTAATATAATCAAGAAACAGATTATGAGCATAAGAGGAAATTTAGAAGTTTTGCTTGACCTTTCTGCAATATTTAAAAGACCAATTTCGTGCTTAAAGTAATTTTCTGTACTTATGATTATAAATTTTTAAAAAATTAGTACTATATTCAAATCATTTTTTTTTATATTTAAAACATTTTTAATGTAATTTTTCTAGAAGTAAGAATTGAGAAATGAAGTACACTGACTGCTAATTTAAAATTATTTATTTAAAATATTTAGTATAATTGTTTAAAAATTAATTCAATTTATAAAAACTTGTTCAAAATTTAAAATATATTATAAATTTTGATTATAATAAAAAATTAAATATCTATGCAGTCAAAGAATTTTAGAGAGATCTCGCAGTAAAAAGTGTACATATATTTAATTTTCTGTAATAATTTTTAAATGATGTACATAATATTTTTAATTGTTGGAATGATGACAAAAATCGGGCAAGGAAATATTGCAAGGGCTTAAATATGTATTGTATTTTTAAACATTTTGTTAGTCAGGCCCTCTGTTGGTTGGGAGTGCCTGGAAGATATGGGCGGCAGCAGCAGCATAGAAGGGAGCCTTCTACTACTAAAGCGTAACTTGTGTTAACCATCTCTTATCTCAGTAGTTAAGTGTTGTCTACAAAATCTTGGTATATTATTGCTTCGGGGTACCTAGCCTCGAGTCAAAAAGAAAAAAGCAGGAAACCGAAATCTGTCAGTGTAATAGTAGAAATGAGAAATAGAAGTGTGTAAGAGTTTTATGTTGCATGAATGAGATATGCCTACTTGACAGACTCTCGGAGATCCTATTTAAGAGTATAGCATATTTATTGCTATTTATTTTTTTGTTTAAAGTTATTGGTGCTTATTATGAACCTCGGGCTGCTAGGTACACTAATGCATCATGTCAAGAGCACTTTGAAGATGACCATTGGTTTATAAGTTAATAATTTTTTAAAATCTTTTTATTTTGTTATAAAAGTTTAAAATCATCTTGTAAAAATTTTACTAAAAAGATTTTTAATTTAAAAGTTTTTTTTTTTTTTTTGTGTGACCAAACAAAAAAAATAATTATATAGCAATATATAAATTCATGTATAATATGTAATAAAACTTTTATGCTACCTTTATCAGAGATAATTTACTAAAGGTAAAATCGAGACACTGCAATCCTTTCGTAGGTCCATCCAGTAGTTTTAAAGAAGAAATCAACTGAAACAGATTCTATTTAATAAACTATTCGAATGTAGTTCACATTATTAAAATTACCTTTAATCTATCTTGAGTACTCAGATCGAAAAGTCACTTTAAGACAAAACAATATATGCTATATATTTAATTTAAGAAATGCATTAATAATTTTATTATTTTTTTTTGTATTTTTGTAGTTTGGTATGTTTGAAGCCACTGTCAGTGCCTTTGTTGATGAATTCCCAATTTTGAAAAAAAGAAAAATTTTGTTCACAGGAATAATGTGTAGTATTCTTTTTATCTTGGGTTTACCTTGTGTTACTGGGGTAAGCATTGTATTTTTAAAAATAAATTTTTTGGTATACAGGTTCTCTTACTTTATAAAGGTTTACTTTATATCATTTTGCTTTTATGAAAGCTCAACATTCAACCAAAATGATTAGAGACAGATGATCAAAACTTTGCAGAATATATTTTATATACAGTATGCAGTTATGAACTAAAAAGAAAGATGTATGTTCCATTCAAACAAATATTAAATGTAAATATCTAAGATATACATTGTTTTATCAGCCCTAATTAATCAACAGTGCATATGTGAAACTACATATATTGAGGACCCATTGTAATTGAAAAATAATTTGAAAACACTGGTTTTTCTATGTATCATTTTGTTTAATGATGTATAAGCCTGTTTTCAATAACTGAAAGAAATTGGAAGATTTTGCTTTTATAAAGTTAAAATGTGAAAATAGCATTCAGCCATTAATGGCAGTGCACACTCCAAGCAGCAAAAGTGGCATTGTTGAGCTCCCCTGGAACTACACTCAGCATAAGCTGCCATAACTTTGAAATGTCTGTGAGCATTTGTACTTTATAGATATATAGAGAATATATATATAGATATTCTCTCTATATATATATATATATACTTTATAGATACATTAGAATATATCTTTTTTAGATATATTCTAATGTATTAGAAAAGCCTAATAAAGCTCATAAAGGTATAACACTTACAAGGGGAGTGCCAAACATGGCCCCCTCCGATTTTGCCGATTCTTACTTATGTTGTAATACTACCCTCCCACAAACCCATGGTAAAGTAATAAGATGCAACTCTCAAGCATTCTCGAAAAAAAGGGTTTAAAGTTTTCTATGTTGTTTATATACCAACTGATGAGAGCATTTTAATAAGTGCTGCCATAGCGCAATGGATTCATCGTTTGATTAATGTAAGGTGTTATGGGAAGATTGCGGGTTCGAGTCTTGTCTTTTTAAGAATTTGTTTTTAATCAAAATTGAAATGAATTATTGTATAATGTATTTTTATTAATGAAAAATTACTATTTTGTGATTATTTAATTTCTTTGTTATGACTCTTAAAATTTCTATCACAAATATTAAATACACATATAAAGGAAATATAAATATATAATTAATGAAAAAACTTTTTTATGCAAAATATTTATTTTAAATAACAAATATAGATGATATTCTCATCAGGGACCATCTCGATCTCTATGGACGACATATAGCTATTCAGGTGAATAGCTATATGTCGAATATGTAGAATAGCTATTCATAAAAGCATTCAAAACAGAATGTTGTTTTTCAATGCACATATTTCATGAACCTTACATTTCTACAAACATATGGTGTTCATTATTGAAGTAGAGAAACATATTTTATTGACATTTAAAAATAAAGGTTTGTCTTTTATCAACTTTGACACAAATCATTGATTTAAATATAGGGGTATTTAATTAGTGGAAGAACAACAAATGCTCATTAATAAATATGTGCATTGTAAAACAATATTCTGTTTTGAATGCTTTTATGTATCACCTGAATAGCTATACATCGGCCATAGAGATCGAAGATGGTCCCTGATGAGGAATATATTTGTTATTTAAAATAAATATTTTGTGTAAAAAAGCTTATTCATTAATTACATTCCTTTATATGTATACTTAATATTTGTTATAGAAATTTTAAAAGGCATAACAAAGAAATTAAATAATCACAAAATAGTAATTTTTCATTAATAAAAATACATTATACAATAATCCATTTCAGTTTTGATTAAAATAAATAATTCTTAAAAAGATGAAACTCGAACCTGCAACCTTCCTATAACACCTTACTTTAATAAAAAAAAAAAAAAAAAAAAAAAAAATGCTTAAAAAGACGAGACTCGAACCCGCAACCTTTCTATAACACCTTACATTAATCGAACGATGAATTCATTGCGCTATGGCGGCACTTATTAAAATGTTCTGATCAGTCGGTATATAAATATACAAAAACTTTAAACCCCCCTTTTTTTTTATTTTATTTAAGGGAATGCTTGAGAGTTGTCTTATTACTTTACCATGGGTTTGTGGGAGGTAGTACTACAACATATCAGCAAAATCGGAGGGGCCATGTTTGGCATTCCCCTTGTTAGTATATAACCAGACTTATAGAATATCAATATATTAAACAACAAATACAACCTGTTTTATAAAAATTTTTATATAATCTGTTTTGGATCTGGATTGGTTTAAGTTAGATCAAATTAATTAAATTGGCATATTGCATATGGGATATACCTTTATCTGACAGCAGCTACTTTTATAGCCCGTCAGAAACTGTCCAATACTCATGATTGGATTAACTGGAAGACTCAAATGCTTAAAAACTGGAGTTATGTGACCTGGAAAATTGAAGAATCCTCTAAGATAGAATGCAACTGCTTTTCCATGAAGTCATCTGACACTTTGTGTCTGAGAACAGTCAAAAATTTTTCCCATATAAATTAATAGTAATTGCTTCTTTGCTTTACACCATTTCGGCTTACAAGATGTTTCATAAGAATGAGCAACTGTTGTAAAGTGGAGGAAACCTGTATACAGAAAATATTACAGAATGTATTATATTGAAAGAATTCGTTGTTTACTATAAAATCATACACATTTCCCTACAACAAATTCAGATTTATCAACTTTCATGTTGTTTTGTTTAATTATAATTTGACTGATATAAAATTTTTAATATGATTTGAATTTTCTTATTTATAGTTTGCTAAAACAACTATATTTAAATAATATAGAAAAAATGAAATAATTTTTTCTATATTATTCTATATTAATATATTATATATTATAATAAATATTTTATATATTTTCTACAAAGAAATAATTTTTTTTTGTAGGGTGGAATGTATATACTTCAATTAATGGATTGGTACAGTGCAACATTTGCTTTAATGATCATCTCATTACTTGAAACAGTTGTTATTGGTTGGATTTATGGTAAGCATAAGAAATAATCAAAATAATTTATACATACAACAAATAAGTCAAAGGTAAAAAAACAAAGCTAACTTTTCTTGAAATTTTTTATTTTATGCTGTTTTTAAATGTATTTGATAGTTTTTATTGTATTTGCAATAATTTTTAAGTAGTAAATAGAGTAACTATTTACTATTAAAAAAAGTTAATGAATAATGGTATTGGATATTCAAGTTTTTTACAATTGCAAATGTTTAAAATAGATTTTGTCCAAGAGACTTTTTTTGCTTATTGATAAATCACTGTAGATTGATAGATTACAAAATATCTAGTTTTAAATGAAATACTACTAAATATGTAGATATCTTGACTTAAGTTTTCTAAATTTCTGATTTTTGCTATGTCAATCTTTAATCTTTGAGGATTTCCTATATTTTAATATATACGTTGTAATTATGTTCCTAAAAAAAAAACAAATTATATTGATATATATTGAAATCATTTTTCCATTGAACTGGTGATCTTCCTATTACAAATTGTTCCTCAAAATTTCAAATTACTCCAACTGTAACCGAAGTTCTTGTTGATTCTGTAACTAGCTGTTTAGATTGAGGTTTTCTGGCTCTTTTATTATTTTTTTTTTTTTATTGAGTCTCATGTTTCACTTCATCTGCTTGTCACCACAAATGATATGATAGTTTATAAATAATAGTCTGTATTACTATGTTACCTGTTACCTTAATAAATATGATTAGACAGATGATCAAAATTCTGCAGAATGATATATATTATATACAGTAGGAAATTATGAACTTAAACAGAAACATGTATTTCTCTCTAATTTTCTTTGTTCCATTTAAACAAATATTAAATATGAACATTTTAAGTTATATATTAAATTTATCATCTCTAATTAATCCAGTGATTTCCAAACTGAGAGCTGCGAAAAGTTTGACAGAAATGTAATTTTTTTGTAATATATGATATATGCTATATAATAGATGACACACTTGCAAGTGCACAGTTTATAAAATGGCCACTAGAACTACTAGCAACCAATAAAAATATACCAAAACTATGTAACCAATAAAAATAACATCATTAAATTCAAACATCAGCGAGAGGGCATTGTATCAACTATTATTTGTTGTTATAAAAAGAAATTAATTTAAAAATGATTATCAATTATGGTTCAGTAAGATCCCATTTAATGTGGGGGATATGTTCCAAGAAAACAACACTAAATGAAAGTGTTAAATGAGGTCATTTTAACACGTAAATAATAAAGATAGGTGAAATAGGACAGTGAATTAAAAATATATACATAGCATTTTTTAAATTTTATTTTGTAATATGTATTATTACTGTTGTACACTCCAAGCAGCAAAATTAATTATAGACATTTTTTATTGCTAATATCAATTTGTATTCATAAATCATTCATGAAAAATTTCTTAAAATTAGAAAATAAAAAGCTTTAAGAACAAAAAGCAGTAATCAGATTTCAGTAAACTATAAACAACGAAAAAATATTGATGAAAGAAAAACGTTCTAACTTCAAGGAACTATAGTTTAAAGTGGCAGCATTCAGATTAAAACTAAAATGGGATAATTGTTGTTTTTATTACTGTAAAATAACATTGATAACTGATCATAAATATGAACTCTGACCACATCTGACTTTCGTATGTAATGCACTGTGAGATGGCATAGGAGTATCAATACAACAAATTCCTGCGATTTCGGATTTATGTAAGAATAACAATTTGAAAAACCACGGCAAAGTGAATCAATAAAAATATAGAATTCGAAAAAAATCACGTTATACTGAAACAGCGTTAAATGGAGCAGCGTTAAGTGGGTCTTACTGTAATACAATTCAATATGATTGTCAATTACATTTATTATTTTTTTTTTTTTGTATTAATAGTTTTGCTATGAAATGTCTATATTACTTTTATGAAATAATGAAATAAGGGGGTACCAAGATTAGATTGTTTTAGGAGAAGTATAATAACATAGTTTGGATATCAGTGAAATAATCAAAAATGTATATGTGAAACTACCTATATTGAGGACCTTCTATAATGGAAAAATAACTTTTTGAAAACACTGATTTTCTATGTTTATATCATTTTGTTTAATGATATATTCAAGTTTTCTTAGTAATTATAGTGAGAAAAAAAATAATAATTTTTATAAACTAGGGAGGAAAAAAAAACATTGTTTCTAAACATATTATTTTTTGTTAGTACAAATTATATTATGTTTTAAAGTCGTATTAAAATAATGGATTTTCTAAAATTAAGATTTGAAAGTACAAAAAATTTTACATTAGGAAAATCTTTGATTTTAAAGATCTAAGAAAACAAATAATTCATCTTAACTATAATAAATGTTTAGAAGGTTTCCATTTGCAATTTTTCTGTATTAGTTTTATTTATAAAACTGAAAAACAAGAAATCTGATCATGATTAGTTCTTTCTGGAGCATTGATTCATGTTTTTCTCTGCTCACATGGGAAAATGTTCAAGTATGATTCTTTTGTCGTGTTTTTAAATGTTGTTCTCAGTTGTTCCTTTATTCTTCTGAAAGGTAAATCTTTTGAGTTTACCCTTTTATAAAATAAAAAAAAACAAAAAAACAATGGGCTCTTTGTTCCTTTCATTTTCTATCTATAACTTCTGAAACATTATATCCTTTAATTATAGGTGAATTGTAATAATTTTTAAAATTTCAAATATAAAATCTTAAATTATTATCTATTGTTCATATTAAAATGAATTGAAAAATAATTGAATTCTTAATTTAACAGGAGCAGATCGATTCATGCAGGACATTGCTCTAATGATAAATCGTGTGCCACCTTTCTGGTGGAAATTATGCTGGTGTTTCATAACTCCTTTTGCTATTTTGGTATGATATTTACTTTTTTAGAAATCAAGTTATACTGAACTTTAAATAATTTTGCAATTTCTTAAATTTTAATTTTATTGCTTTTTAAGGCTTTGCTTATTTTTATTGTGATCAACCACTCTGCAGTGACATACAATCATTATGTTTATCCTGACTGGTCAATTGCATTGGGATGGATAATGGCAGTACTTCCATTAATTCCAATCCCATTGATGGCTGCTATTCAGATTTATAGAACCAAAGGAACTTTATCTCAGGTATTAATTATATATGGTTCATTATCCTTATTCCAGATATAAGTTACACAGAAGAAACAACACAGCACAAAAAGTTTTATTTTAAACAGGAACATTTTCAGCCTTAAGATATCATCAACCATAATGTAATATCTAATGATGACTTTATGGAAAACCAGGTGTTCAAAATAAAATTTTTCTGTGCTGAGTTTTTCCTTCTAACTAATTATATATGTTTTCCAAATTATTTATTTTTTTCCATCAAATAATTAGTACAAACATACATTGTTTAAATTATAGCGAATCATCAATAATCTGCGTCCATCACCTGAATGGGGGCCAGCCAGTGAAGAAAACCGTCTTTTATATAAGAAGAGTTTGAGTATTGTGTCTAGCAACTTCCGACAATCTCATGTTGCAGGCTTGACTCATAGTGAAAGTCAGGCATCTTATGGGAAAGTTTCTCTGAACACTGCAGAATTGGCTCTTTCAGCTCCTAATGATGATCTACCCTTACAGTCTGAAAGTGTAGTATAATTAAAATAATTTTTAATTGGGAAAATTATAAAGTATTTGAAAGCTGAAAGGAAAATTTAGCATGGGGAGTAATCTGCTACAAAGTGCCCAGATTTAGATTAGGAGCTCCAGGCTAAAAAAGCCAATCAGTAGCTATCTCAAAGATTCTTGCAGAAATCAACAGAGAAAGGGTGACATCGTATATGTGATATGAAGTGGTGAAAGATCTCATAAGACATTTTCAGTATTCTAAATTAATTTAAACTATTGCAGAACAAATTGCACATTCCTGATAGTTGCAGAATGTTTTATGATTATGGAAAGATGGAAGAAAGCTGTGATAAAACATCATTCATAGTCGTCCAAAAGTTGGAAGTTGTAAATACTGGTCATTTGTATACCATTTTAGTTTTGTGTATTTTTTTTATACATCATATTAAAATCAATATTAAATTATGCATATATCAATACATGATTTGTGTATCTTGCAATATTGGGCCAAGAATTCTATCAAAAAACATTCCTTTTGATTTTGATTTTATTTTTTTTATAGTTTTCCTCCTATTTTATATATAATAAGTCTATAAATGGCTATTAATAAAATACCACATGATTTTAACAATCCCATATTCTAGCAGGAATATAGACAATCACTAGATTTATATGGTTTCTGAAGGAAACAATACTAGAGATTTTATAAGTAAAAAATATTGATTTTGTAGAAAATGGCTAAATTGAATTTATAATAAAATGGTTTGTACTGAATTTTGTTACGTAAACAAAATTTATCCAAATGACATGATTTGTGATTTTTTTTTTATTCTGCATAATAAAAGTTTTTTAAGATATTCTTGATTTTTTTTTTCCTAAAAGATTTCTATAAAATGGGAAAATTACATAAAATGCAAGATTACATAATATGATACATATACAATGTCTCTGATATTTGGCTAGATTTATCTTTTTTTTATTCAAAAAATGCTTTGGTCAACTTCAAAAAATGTCAACTTCAGTTTACAAACAAAAATTCTGAATCAAATAGAAAATATTGGTCACATTCTAATGCATTGAATTTAAATTAACATAATGTTTTATAGCATAAAAATAATTAAAATAAAATATACCATAATCATACATATAAAAATTAAATGACAACTTGTTACAAAATTATATTAATTCAGTGTATAGGATTTATCATGAATATATAGTTGTAATATTAGACATTCCTAAACAGAGTTTCTTTTGGGTTCATATACCACTGAAAGAATATAAAAATTTCTCTGTACCATCACCATTTATAAAAAATTTTGGCATTAAAATAAAAAAACAGGTAAACAAACAAAAAATATTTATTATGGTAATTGTTTTAGTTACCAAAAAACTAAAAATAAATGTTAATGTTTTGATTTATTTAGAAACAAAATATCTATTGGTATTAATAGCATTTCCAAAATTACGTAAAAAACTATATAAAAAAAACAATCAAAATTAAAAAAACTTAAAATTAATGAGAACCTTGAACATTGCAAAAAACAATTTTCTCATATCGGTGCTCTATTACTTAGTTTTACGTGTATATTAGGCTGAAGTATTAATTTTGTTCTATATTTAAATATAACATTGTTGAAAATCTCTAACAAATGGCTGGTGCAAAAGGATTAAAAATTAAATAGCTTTATCTGTAATTTCTTTAAAATCGTTTTCTCCAAATCCAAAAATTTACGAGTGTATTTTTAAAATCTTCCATGTTGCAAGCATGACATGTTGAAAAATTGCGATTGTAGCGCTTTTCTGATTTTATGAAGAACTAAAAACAGTTTTCTTGAATTGTAATTTAACATTGCATGCCATGGACTGAGCACTCGTACCACTTCCCACTATAGCAAACTTCAAACTGATCTATAAGGACAGTATAAAAACCATTGCGCAGTATGGCGCTAAAATGGCATACGACCTAGAGTACAATAAATCTGGACATTGTCTATCATAGTTAGAAAAGAAGTAATCGACATAACGGGGAGATGGTTTTAATTTTTTTTATACCAGTTTTATATTATTTGAATAAATTATTTAATATAATTTTTCAAAAATTTCTTTCACCATAGGTTGAGAACCGCTGGTGTTGTTTAATTACATTAGTTTGTCTGGAGCTTTCAATCTTCTGTAATGTGTTTTGTTCCCTTGTATTTTAGTCACTTTTACTACTACAGCTGTCTCCCCATTTTATTTCTAAATTGCTTTTAATTGTTCTTATTTGCAGGTGCGTATCCTGTAATTGATCACACATTGCACGTGAAAGATTTTTAAATACCTCAGATTTGTTTATATCTTATATAACTTATCAAAATTAGAATCAAACTAAAATTACAAATATTGCAATATTTTTAGCTGGAAATTTTTTTTATTCCTTTTTTCAATAAGTAATAAATGTGTGCGTGTAATTGTTTTTGATATTAAATACATATTGTCAATATCTCAATTCCGTTTCCTTTTTAGTATTTTGTGGATTATCCAGGAAATTTGTTATTAGATAAAATTAATGTCCCAAGTAATTATACAAGGGTTTTAAAATTTCCAGGTCACTTTTTGATTCGAGGCTTTTTTAAAAAGATGTCATTTTCTGTCGGCGTGGTCGATCCAATGGTGTAGTGGGGCCGGAACATCGTTCCGGTACTACAATTTGTTAGAATACATTTCATCTGTTTATAATATCTTTGAGCTTGATAAAATTAATTATATGCAATTATTCAATTAACTATTAGGTTCATAACTTCAAATAAAGATAAAACGTCAAAAATTTCTTAATTTTTAATGAGTCTTCAATGAGCAATACAATGTACATACAGCGACTTATTAAATTATACACAGAGTGAGAGTACAATGAAATATGAATGCATACATATACTGTTGTCGCATACTTCATACTTTGACTCCTGTGTACATTTATAGTTCTTCGATACAAGTATGTATAGGTAGCGTTCCGGTATTTATTTTTTAAACACTACACCAGTGGGTAGATCTTTTGTTTCTCACATTGTACCGGTTTAAATGAAAAAGATATAACGTAAAACGAATTCAGCAAATAGAGGCAAGTTAAGTAAATCAGATACGTTCGGAATGACCATCTTGAATAGTAATGATGCTTCACAATACGGACCCCCCGATAAAGTCCACGGTTTGCGCATGTGCGAGGTTGCGAGTCGTATCGTTGCTTTTCGTATCTGCATCGGTCATGTTTAAATACACTATTTTTTGTCGTCGTGTTTTCAGGACGAGAAGGAAGCAGTGGCATAGCTGACGCGACGCGGGAGGCCCGAGCTTCGAAGGACCCCAATTTCACCCTGAAGAAAAAAAAACCTCTAAAACCCAAACAATCAATCCCCAATAACGTCGATTTTAACACAGAACAGTTAAATTGTAAATTAGCGTTAAATAAATTTTATGTAAAATTTACATGCTGTAACGATTTCGTAACAGTATGTAAACATAAATATCTTCTGATGTATTTAATTGTTGTTTAATTTGTCCAAATAAAATTATTTTCGTTTAAATCAATGTAGATCTGTTTAAAAGTTTTACAATTTGTATATATAATAAAATTATTTTCACCTGTATAAAGTTTTTACGTATTAACGTTATTAATAAATTAGTTTGCGTTAAGCCTAGACTCCACAAGCGTAAAATATAGAGCAGAATGGCAGAAACCGAAATTACATTTGTAATGAATTTCAGTTTCGGGTTCGGCTTATATGATTCCATAAACCGAATTCCGAAAGCGGAAATGAACTGAAACGCTATCTAGTGAGAAAATTCGACATTTAATCAAAAACAAGTCCAGAAACCCTTGTTTTTGAGTATGGCTCCATGCCGAAAGACTTATCACACCTGCGGTTCGAGTGCTACTATCGAGTACCAGAATTTGCTTTAAATCTGCATAATACTGCTTTTTGCTATTTCAATAATGTTTGGCAATGTACACAGATATCCTCTGTCTGATTTTTATTCTTCTTACAGCTTGAATAGTCAATCGGCAATACATGCGGCGGCATCTTTTTTTGTGATATCTCACAATCCGTAAGTGATATTAAAAACTTTCAAAGCAAAAGTTGTTTGTTTTTCACAATTCTATCCAATTTTGGCAAAATCGGCATTGGTTTCCATTGGAGATTTCATAGTTGACCCCTTATGCCCCTACTTCTGATGGACCCACAAAATTTTTATCATGCCCATTCGATTCTTCCCTATTTCCGATGGGTCCACAAAATTTTTATCATGCCCATTCGATTCTTCGGACATACTTTGGTAATCAAAATTTTTCCCTACTTCCTATCTCATCGAGTTTCCGAGAAAAAAGGTGGTACAGGTGCTAGAAAACACCCTGTATATTTGCATCAAGATGTATAATTACATCTTGAAAATGTTCTTGCCAAGGAGTTTGAATATAATTCTTACAGTCATTGTCCCGTTCAAGATAGCGTCGCACATAGGTATCGATACTTTGTTGTGATAAATACTTTTTCATATAGCTGCTTATCGGTTCCGTTTTCGCGATTGATTTAAATACCGATTTACTATTAGTAATATGACTAAAAATATTATGCAAAAATCATTTCGTGAAATAGAATCTTGCCAGGCTTTGAACCTCCTCCTTAGCTTCAATGATCCCAGTTCCTTCTTCAAAGAATGATTTATATCAGGGGTGTCAAACTGGCGGCCTGCGGGCCGCATGTGGCCCTCGAAGTGATTTTTGTGGCCCGCGGCGCTCTTAACTAAAATGAAAACGAGAACAATATGTTACGAAGACAGCGGAAAGTAACTGCCCCATCGAGGCTGTCATGTACTATGATCAATTATGTTACGCTATTTCGTTTTAACGAAAGGCAATTTCACGAGTTTCTTCGTTTTGATTAGCGTTGTCGGACGTATATATAGAGACGACAGTGATCTTTCAGATCGGTGACACAAATTTGGTGCTGTCCTGCAAGGTTTATATTGTTTTGTGGGAAACAATGTAAACCTTGAATAGCCAATCGTCAGTATATGCGGCGGCATCTTTTTTTTGTGATATCTTACAATCCGTAAGTGATATTAAAAAATTTTCAAAGCAAAAGTTGTTTGTTTTCACAATTAATTGTGAAATTCTACCAAGTCAAATTTCTTAACCATTTCTTCTGCCTTTACGAACACAGTCAATGTCTTGTGTTTTCGCCAAAAATAAAAACTATTAATGGGAACCCGGATTTTTTAGGATAGCCAATTACAATAAACAAAATCAAAACAGTCTATCTTTAACAAGCATGTTTTTTATACATGTCTTTTAAAGATTTATTTTCTGTGTTATAACCTATTTTAAAAAGGTAAGTAGTTATGAACATTTGAATTTATAAAAATTTAAATGAAAAAAAGTCTTGATTTTTATAAAAAAAAAAAAAGTTACTTTCAACGCTAAATAATAGAGATCGATGGCAAGTTATTTAATTTTAAGAAAAACATGTGTAATTAAAAGCAATTATATATATTGTATTATATTAAATTTAAAAAATTGTGTAATTATATGAAATTATCTTATTTATATAACTGCAATCCTTTTCAAAATTTAATTTAAAAAAATGTAAATGCGATGTGGCCCTCAGTAATCTTGCAAATTCATAAAATGGCTCTTGAATTAAAATGAGTTTGACACACTTGATCTACATCTACGGCTGAACTCACACGAACCATAACCGAACCACACTACGACCACATAACGGTGGTTACCGTGTGGTTGGGTTGTGGTCGAAATCAACCACTTATATGCGCAGTCGGTAACGGACTGCGCGTATATATGCGCAATCCATTATTGACTACAGATTAACAGGAAGTGCTGTCGGCGGGTAGTGGTCAGTATGTCGCATTGTAAGAGTTGCGCTCGATCACAAGTTGCGGCAGCCGTTGAAACCGACTTTAGTTTAGTGGTCCGTATGAGTTAGATTATGCGTTTCTATATTAATATAATTCAGACCATTTTGTGGTCGTGGGTGTGGTTCTTTCGTGGTTCGTGTGAGTTCAGACTTCATCAGCACTCCGGGTTGGAATCCTCTTGTTGAATTTCTTCTGGGACGCTTGATTAGAAATATCTTCGGTCATGTTAACGTCTGGTTGCAGAGTCGGATAACAAATGATCCGACTCCGACTCCACCTTTAAAAAAGAATCCGACTCCTTAAAAATTTGTAAGGTCCGACTCCACCTTTTAAAAAAAATCCGACTCCGACTCCCTAAAATTTGTAAGGTCCGACTCCGACATAGTTAAAGTTAATATTGTATTTTATTATTGCAAGTGACTCTTCTGGCTACTTTACACTAATTTTATAGCACTTTGGCTGTATATTCTAGGTAGGCCCATACTTTCTTACAATTTTTAGAGAGATTATCCATAATTTTGGCTGTGTATAAGTTGTTACAATTGACAAAATCAACAACTGAGATAACAATTAGCAACATTAATACACTGAAAAGCGAAATGCGTGTCCTAAAATTTTAATTTGTTTTATTGCTGTTGAAATTTGAATAATAAAAAAAATATTTCTCCTTTTTGGAAGCATTTAGTCATGCCAAAATTACTTTAAATATAATTTCTAACTATTCCAAGTTCTAACTAGTATGCCTATTAAAATAAAATTAACACCGGATTAAAAACTAAAAGCTTCCTTTTAGAGTTTTAAATTTTAATTACATACTAAATAGGCAAATACCAAAATTAAATTTAAGTATTATTTCTAATAAACAAAATAGCCTCAGTACATTCATATGTCATTGCAGTTCTCTGATCAGTTCTGATCAAACGGAGTGAGGAAAATAGTCTCTCTACGCTGATCTGTGGTGGAGGCAGAGCTGTAACAAGAAGCGCAGCATCTTTTACAATTTCAGACTATTTAGAGATGGCCTCTCTAACTTATAATTTAGATTTTTTGTCAAAACGTTCCACTTTTATTAGAGCTTTGTTAAATTCCATCTTGAAATTTGCTATTTGCGATATTTTGTAGGTTTACTTTTTTTCGTATCAGACTCGAGGTTTTCTTTTTGGCGCTGGAGATGGTCTGCTTGATCCAATAATTTTTCAAGAGTTTTCTTGTTTTTGCACTGGAGATGGTCTGCTTGATCCAATAATTTTTCAAAATCATATCATCCAATATTTGCATTGGACATTGAATTTTTATCGAATTTTAAGTGTTAAAGTCTGTTTAGGCTTATACAACGGATTTCGCATTTTTACCAGTTTTCAAACTCTGAAGTCGGAGAGTCAACTTATAATCAAGTATATATAGTAATTTAGTAAATTTAAATTTAATTCAAATTTTTCTTTTATATATGTATATATTACCCTCCAGCAGAGTGAGCGAAGCACTCGTTTGGTCCACTGGAGTTTCCTCCGGCAGAGTGAGCGGAGCACTCGTTTGGTCCACTGGAATTGAGTATCAAACGGAAAATCCATATCATTTGCTGAAATGGGCCGACGCACTGCACTTAAAAAATTAAAATGACATCTATCAAACTAAATTGTTACATTGGCATTAGAGCAGATACCTTAGGCTACCTTTAATAACCCTCTTTCATTGTCTGTTTTTTATTTCTTATAACTTGATGTGAAGAGTGCTAGCCTTCTAGGCCTATGAGTTAGGCTATAGGACTATATTTTAATCATTAATCAGAATCCTATGCCAATGTTTCAGTTTGGCTTAGCCTTAGACCATAACACTTTCCATAAAATAGTCTAAATATGGCTCCGAAAGGAAAAAATTTATCAGAGTTCAGATTCATAAATTAACTAATAACACTATAGGGGCCTTTTCATAAATTTAGATAATTGATATTATTCATAACTTACTATCATTAGCCTTAAATAGTTAGAAACGATATATATAGCTGTAGCCCTAGGTAAGTAGGGACTTAAGCAGTCGGGAGTCGGTTGTTTTTTCCGACTCCGACTCCGGGCAGTTTAAAAATCCGACTCTGACTCTGGGCACAGCTAATCTCACAACACACAGCTAATCTCACTAAAACATGCTTCATTGAATCCTCAATAAAATACGGTCCAGTGAACAGCATCATTTAGAACTTCCTTCTTTTACGTAAACAAATACACGTTTCTTGGGTTTGGGAGTTGGTTGTTTCTATCTACTTATTTCCGGCATTGATTTCTTCTTCCCGTGGGTAAACTGGGATTACCTATGGTTTGAACTTTTCTTTTCCACTCGTTCTCCACTGCTATACCCATAGCAGTCAGGATTGGATGATTGGTACTCGTTGTTTCTAAATTGTCTTTTCCTTCTATTGCAACTCTCAGACCCTCCTATTACCCATAATGCCCACCCTTCTCTTACAATTCGCATATTTTGTTTATTGGTCTTTCAAAATAAAAAAAATAAAAAAATAATAATAATAAAAAATTAAAAAAACAAAAAAAAAATAAAAAAAAACTTAAATAAAAAAAAGGTATTAACATAGTTGTAAGTCTTTTACTAACTTAAAATAAGTTCCCTCTTCTCATACTTTCTAGTTATATTACTAACACAGTTCAAGGTTTCTAATAACATGGTACTTAATTTTTCTACTAACAGTTCTAAGCTTCTACCTAACATGAAATGGGTTGGGTTACTTTCACACGCGTCATCACATAGGTTAAGTTGGAAAGGTTCTTTGTTTTTATACATTTTGCTTTTAATGTTGGCCCAGAACGGCTCCCTTAGACTCTATTTGATGGAATTTAATTTTGGCCCAGTACGGCTCCCTTAGTACTCTATTTGAGTGGAAGGAGGCAATCAAAATTAGCCACCAAGCTTATCCATACAAATAGAAATAAGAAAGAAAGACATAGAAGAAACTCACTCACTCCCAGTTTATAACTCCTCTGGGCAATTTAAAAATTCGATTCCGATTCTGCAACCCTGGTTGCAGCAATTAAATCAAACTGTTCTTCCATCGAACCGATTCTTTTTATACGTTCTAGGTCAGCGTTTCTCAAACTTTTTCATTCACGACCCCATTTTTCATTACGAGAATTTTCGCGACCCCGGTATTAAATATGAAATAAAACATACAAATACATCCATTACGAGATTTTTCGCGACCCCAGGTATTAAATATGAAATAAAACATATTACGAGATTTTTCGCGATCCCAGGTATTAAATATGAAATAAAACATACAAATCTTTTTCGTGACCCCAGGTATTAAATATGAAATAAAACATACAAGTACATGCGATCCCAGGTATTAAATATGAAATAAAACATACAAGTATATAAATCATTGTGTTCATCTTAATAAGTGTATAAATCAACATTGAAAATACGTATGTTGTCATACGTTAAATATTGGACGTTTATGAAATTACATATAAACTGAAATTCAAGTATTTGAATTTAATTTTTGCAAACCCCATTTTGGGCCGCGAAGCGAAATGGGTCACGACCCAAGTGAAATCCAGCATTTCGCTTCGCGACCCCAAATAGGGTCGCGACCCATAGTTTGAGTAGCATTTCGCTTTGCGACCTGGGATCACGACCCATAGTTTGAGAAGTGGGGGTCGCAACCCATAGTTTGAGAAGCACTGATTTATAGCAATTCATCCCGACCCCAAATGGGGTCGCGACCCATAGTTTGAGAAACGCTGTTCTAAGTATTCAGAGCAATTTTGAATTTTCGTTCTTTAACCAAATTCCGATGAAATAAAAAAATTGAAACCTTTCGATTCATTCAAAATTTTAAATTTTTCCATGATGTTCTTTTCTATTAAATTTCAATTATACTGATATTATTAAAAAAAAAAAATTTCCGGGGCTTGTCGGATTATTGGATGTTCAATGAAAAAAATGAAATTATATAAACGAATACGCTCCATTTATTAAGACTTTCCTGTCCTTGCTGCTCAAATCTTTCACAAATCCCTCAATTTTATCCCGATTTTTAATGTCATAAATGGTGGTTCGTCCAATACCATAAAACGAAGCCAAATCACTAAACTTTTCTCCCAATCAAGATTTCTTAACCATTTCTTCTGCCTTTACGACTACAGTCAATGTCTTGTGTTTTTGTTTTTTACTTTTTCCGATTTGTGACATTATGTAAAGATAAATAACAAATACTGATACAGTAAAAACACTATTTTACAGTAATCAGTATATTGAACCTAAAAATTAATCCGACTATAAGCCTGAGCAACGAACGAATAGCGACTGACAATTTGTTTACGTCAGTTTCTCTCTCTCGGACATCGACAAATTGTGACAAAATTTCACATGGGCGGCGCGTCAGTTCGCAGAGTGTCCGACTACAGAGAATCAATCAACTGTACTTATAACCCAGTCCTGAGAATCCATACAGATACATGTTTCTCAGTTGATAAGAAAAAATAATTTCCATCTTACTTCATAATTTCCAAACTTCAATTAAAATTGATTGCTTTATCTTTTTCTAACTTAATTAAATCATTTAATATAATTATGAGCAAAAACCTTGAATGTAATTTTTTTACTCATATCAGACTCGTAATTTTATGCCACTTAATGTTTTTTTAAAAAGAAGAAGAAAGTTTGCTTGTCTATATTATTGTAATTGGAATAATTTTTACTAAAATTCATATCACAGATTAAGAGATATGAGTTTACATTAAGAGAATAAAATATAAATTTAAATAATAAAAGAATATACAATAAGTCCCCTATTTATGTGGTTTCAAACATGCAGATGCACAAGTCTTTTTATTGTTGCTAAATTTCCATAAAATTTGAATAAAAAATTCATTAAACATTTTACTTTTTTGCAAAAATATCACTCATAACCTTAAATTTCCTTATCCATGTTTAAAGTATATTCATAAATTTCATTTGCTAATTTGTGTACAGCTGGTTCCCTAATAACATTCATTTATCTCATGATAATCTGATCCTATGACTGCCCTTATGTTATTCTAAACTTGATTATTTTCATAGCATATTGACTAGAAATACTTTTTTGTTTTATTAAAAATATAGTAAAGCAATCTCTTAACATCTTCAGGACTGGGTTCAGTTCTGAATGATTTTATACTTTGGAACTCTGGTTTATTTCCAGATTATTTTTGACTTACAATAGGGTTACCAAAACAACCTGATCTTAAGTAGAAGACTGCCTATACATTCAATTTAAGTATTGTTGAATTTATGCAATTTTAATTTGTGGAAATTTTTTTATGAATTAACCATGTGAGCAGAGAACCTATTGTATATATACAGTATATTAAAGTTTAAAATTTCTATATAGTTCATTTAGGTATTAAAAAAAGACTTTCAGTAACTATAAAGCATAAAATGATGATTTATTTATAAATTATAATTTAATTTTTTCAATATTTGCAATTATAATATAATATACACCATCTGATATCCTATTCTATATCTTTGACCATTTTCTTCGACATTTACATTTCTAGTTTCAGTTTCTATAAAGAAAACTGATGAAGCTGAAACTTCTAATTTTCCTTCTCCTGGATTATTAAACATTGGTATTTGACGTGGTCCAGAAGAAACATTTTTATACCTCCATAGCCTGATTTTATTTGGATCTAATAATATAAAATTTTAATAAGCAAAATCTTATGTATTAATTTAATAATTAATAATTACTTTTACCTTTAATAAAATGATTTCTCTTTTGTATTCGAGAAACAATATTTGAATATCTGTCACCATTATATATAGGCACAATCAATTCAAAATATCCTGAATGAGGTTGAGGATTCATGAAGTGCACAGGAATAAAAGACTAAATGAAAATTTTTATATAATTAGTTTATTTAAAGTACAGTTTTAAAAATCAAAATGAATAAGATTTACTTACTTCACTTCTATATACAATAAATGGCTGTCCAGGGCAACAATCTTCTTTAATTCGTTCATCAGCTTCTACTGTGTATTTGATTTCTAATCCTTCCAGCTAAATTTTAATATAAAATATTAATTATCCAAAAGCATATATATAAAATATACAATAAAAATATAGCAATGCCAAATGTTTGTATTTTAGAAAAGAAATATTTTAGTAAAGAAAATAAATACAAAACTATTACCTCAAGAGTGTTTATCAGATATGAAATATTTTCAGATAAAACACTATATTCATCAAAGTCTAATGTTAAATTTAAAGCATTTGTTCCAGTTTTCTCCACATTTTCCTAAAGAAAAACAATGTTTATAAAATTAATAGATATACATTAAAATCTAATATAAGAAATTTTATTAATGACATGTTCTTTTAATATTTTTTATTTTACATAAAATTTAATCGTGTATAATAATTCTTTGCTATGAAATATTAAAAGTATCCAAAGTTTAGCAAAAGGAAATATAAACATGCTTTTTTTTTAATGTAAAATTCACAAATTAATTCTTAAAGTAATAGCAGTAATATAGGTTAGTTTATGTACAATAAACTAAGAATATTAAAATACTTTGAATATATCTATTGGGTTGTCTGGAAAGTTTGTGCCAATTTTCAGTATTTTATCGCTGAAAAATCTGAAAAGACGGAATCTTCAAGTTGCATGAAAAATGGAGAAAGGTTGTGGAACAAAATAATGACTATATAATTGAATAAATATATATAATGAAATTTAAATATGTAGCCTTTAAATTTTCCTTAAAAATTGGCACAAACTTTCTAGATAACTAAATAGTTTTTGTTATTTGAAAAAATAGAATTTTTGATTAAATAAATATAAACAAATTTCTTAGCATTTAATAAGTGAATAATGAAATACTTTTTCTTTTCTTTAATTAGTCGTAATGATAATTTAGTTTGACACAAAAAAATTGTCTAAATTACTGCAATGAAAACTATTGCATAAATATGGCTCTCGACTGTTACCTGTGGCATTTGGGAGTTCACTGATCAGTGTTGCAATGTTAATATGCATAAATAAAAACCACATTAGATCAAAACCTGCATTGTTTGAAATCGCACTATGCAAGGTATTCCTGTAGTTTATTGTGGCACAACTACTTTGGGTGGTAGACTATGCACTCTGGTGCTGGTCTGTGAACTATCAGACACAATTATGTAACATGTTAAGGCCCTTTTTGATGCTGGGCCCATGACAAAAGTCTCAGATGTCACTCCCTCTTGGCGGCCCTGGCAGTACTTATTTTATTATAATTTACAATACCAACTGTACAGTTTAATTAACAAATTATATATTAAATATACATACAAGTCAATCCTATTTTATGAGATTAAAATGTTCAAGGAAAAGGCTCGTAAATCGGGGATTAAATTACCATTCACTTAAATGGAAAAATTATAATGCCTCAAAATGTCATTCTTTTTCATCGAAATATTCTAACATAACATTTAGTTATATAAATGATAGCAAAATTATATCAAAAATTAGCATCCATTTTCATAATACTACCTAAAAAAAGAATTTTCTTAAAATCTATAATAAAAATGGCATAGAAGGAAACATACTGCATAGTAAAAACTGTCTTTCACAATCTGAAGAACATGAGTTCAAATTACAAGTCCTATACTTCCATGTTTTACTTGAAGATCTACTGGCAATCTGTGATAAACTCTGGAATGGCCACACCTATTTAAAAATCTTTAATTGTAAAGCAGCATAAAAATTAGAAAGGAAGATGAAATGTCCTTAATAAAATTTTGATGTCTACTATTGTTTAATAATTTTAGTAAAATATTCTTTTCATGAAAATAATCATAATAATTCATTCTGAACATTATCGAAAACTGTTGATATAATATACTCTTCTCTCGTTTTATGCTGCTTTCCATCTTACTGTAGGTGGCTACAAGGTAGAGCGCACATTTATTACTTTGGAGGATCTGGATCCCATATTCGCAGATTTTCAGAAGGATAAAAGGTTCATAAATAGCACAAAAAAGCAGTATGTACGTATATAACGTTAATATACAATTATTAATTAACTTTAATTGTATATTAAAGTTATATACTACATACTGCTTTTTTGTGCTATTTATGAACTTTTTAAGCTTAGTAACAGTGGGATAAGCAGTTTATTTTTCAATTTGTTCCTCTATTTCAGAAGGATATTGAATCCCAAGCTTCAACTTTCCTGTTGATCCTACCATGGGTGTTGGCAAGCCTATGATATAATCTAAAAGGGGCTGCTGCAAGATACAGCATATTCCATGTGCAATAAAGGCAGCTTAACAAAAAATAACTTAACCATCCTACTGTACATCTATATTCTTGCAAATTGACAGAGCATACTAATATTAACCATTGGCCACTCACATTTGTAATAAGGTGGAATGTCAGTTGGTGAATTTAGTTCAATGAGCCATAGTTCCTTCTGAAAAAATATAATCTTGGATCCAGAATCAAATTCCAAATGTTAGATTGTGAGATAACATTTTATCACATAGCCATTTGGTTAATACTTGAGAAGTGAAAGAGACTGTGGAAGACTGACAGCTGAGCTAGGAGTCAGTGTCCTTCGTATAAATATTAAGGATTGTGAGCTAAATTTGATTCTGGTTTGATAGACAAAAACCTGAAACCATTTCACATGATGAATCTAGCTAATTGTTTTTTATATAGAAAAATAGTAGAATACACCCCCATATGTAACTAAAGCAGCACTCAAATTTTAAATAAATATATACAAAATATTTAAAAATTTGGAACTATTCTATGAAAAACATTTGTATAATGTCTCTTTTATCTTTTCTATGTTTTATGTATTACTTCATTTTAACAAAGAGTACTTTATTAGAATTTGAAACTGTCATTCATTATAAATTTCTTATAAAATTGGAGTAAAGGCACATAAGTCAAATTTTGGTACAAATTATATTTGCTTGTAAAATCAGGGTCTCTTATATAAAAGTCTTGTATACTGGGATTGATCTGTATTATTAAATATTTACCTTGGTGGTCTGTACAAAAGGCATCACTTTTTTCATATATTTTTTCAATCCTTCAACTTCTTTTAATTTAGATGCTATAATTTTATTATCAGGAAGACACCCATATTCCTGAAAATATATTTCTAATAAATAAACTTGTTTTTTAAAAGAACGCAAACAGTTTTTTAAAAGCAATAATAATAATCTTAAAAGTTTCTTAACAATAAATAATATTTGAATAATTTCCATAAAAATATCAAATATTGATTGATCCCTAATCATTTCACATTATCTTTCATCATCTTACAGCTGTCAGATAAATGTTTGTCTTTTCATATCAAAATACTATTTTATTTACAAGAATTAAGCCAATAAATTTTGAACTTACATCATATAGTTTTTGCAAACTGGTGAGTACTAAGGATTGCCAAGGTGGGAATGATTTTGCTATCCATATTACAGCATGAGTAGGTTTTTGTGGTTTATTCTCATCACCTCCTTTCTGAAAAATATTCTTTAGTTTATTTTTTGTGTACAATAAGATTTTCAATGTAATAGGTTATATGAAAATGCTTTACTTACTTTACTCTTATTGCTAACTTGATAATAAGATTTCAACCTAAGTCGAAATTCATGAGCTGAATTCATGAGATATTGAGAAGATTTCAACAACATATTATCAACAATTCCAGTCATTGGCCATCTTGCATTTAATATGCTATTTGGCTATTAAAATAAAACTTTATTTATTTTATACATTAATATTAATAGCAATTAAATTAAAGCATACTTTTCCTATTAATTCCCATATATATTCACAGATATGTGGACAAATTGGAGATAATATGAGAATTTGAGTCTCAATAAACAAAAACACAAGATAACGATGCATCCCTTCACTGACTGTCATCTCTCTATATTTGTCTCTTGCTGCTTGATATTCAAAAAATCCAGTTTTCAGAGCTTCTTTGAAGAGCATTTTCTCATAATGTTGGGAAGTTTCTTGAATGAGATAATTCATTTCACTATAAAGGAATTAAGGAAACATAACCTAATTATTTTTAAAATGTCTCTTTATAATCCAACTATAAAAAAATTACAAATATTGAATTAAGTGAGTTAACTCTTAAACTAAAATATAATATGTTAAATAATAATGAAAACAATAAGAAATAATAAAGGGCATAATAAAATAATAATAATAGGATAGGTCAGAGTTAACTTCTTCACAATGATGATAGAAGTATCACTAATCAAAATATTTAGTAGTAGTTAGCAGAATGACATTACTTTTTCAATCTTTGCTATAATTCAGCAAACATAAAAAAAGAAAATCTTATACTGTAATAGATTTATTTTTTCAGAAATTATCTTTGTTCAAATTATTATTAAGGATGGTGATTTTTAGCATTTTGTAGTATTCTGTAGGAAAATTTGGTTGTTAGATTAATGCAGATACCTACACCATACAATAATATGATAATTGCATTAAATAATTTAATTCCCAAAATATACCATAAGAAGTTAATAAACAGCAAAAAGTTCAATAATTTTAACTAAAATATATAATGAAACAAAGAATTTATGTTTCAGTCATCTAATAACTATTAAACAAATACTAAGCACACACAAGCAGACCAATACTTTAAACATAATCATTTAATCAGAGTAACGTTTTTGGCTTCAATGCCATCATCAGCTCTTACAAACACATAATGGAACATAATAAAAATGCCACAGTTCTAGAACCACAAAAGTAACATTAAGAACTAAAATACTTTTGTGGTTCTAGAACTGTGGCATTTTTATTATGTTCCATTATGTGTTTGTAAGAGCTGATGATGGCATTGAAGCCAAAAATGTTACTCTGATTAAATGATTATGTTTAAAAGTATTGGTCTGTTTGTGTGTGCTTAGTATTTGTTTAATAGTTATTTGAACACTGACGAGAGCAGTTAGACTTTTAGGTTTTTAAGTTTTGAGTTTTATTTGTTTCAATCATCATTAACAAGTACATCTACAATAAAATTACAAAAAATAAAACTGTACATATGGAATGATATGAAGACTGGAAAAAAGGAATTTATCCCACTGTACTACTACAAATTTCTACGTGGGAAACAGTCTTACCAGAGTGAGATTCATGGCAGCATGGTTTTATCCGCCTCATCATCCACCATTGCAACACCATATATGTTTTACTCTCAACTTGAGAGTAAAACATATATGGTGATGGAAGACAATCTGTTAATGTCCCAACATCAGTTTCAGTTTTTTACTCGTAGTTTGTTTAATAATCATTAATAATAATAACAACAACAATTATCATAAAAGAAGAAACAAAATGTTAAGTATTTATTCAATACTTTGTAAAGTATAATAAGTATGCAAATATGTTTAAAGCAATAAAAAGGCCTCTAGAAGTCGTGAGATTGTCCTTCCTGTCTTCTGGTATGGAGTGTAGGATTCTGTTCATAGTCTGCTGGTTAACTGAGCTGGTTTTATTGTTGGAGTGTCACCAAGGACTTTTGTTTCTTTGTTTATGGACTGTTGTACTATGTTACTAATTGTTTAGGAAGGACCATGTTTGATATTACTTACACTGTAAATGGTACATTCAGTTTGTTAATTGTTAATGGTGTTTAATAAATTATATTTTGGTGAAATCTGTGTTATTATTCCTGGAATGGCTGTTGGGAATAGATGTCCACATAGATGTTACTATTCAAACTGAACAGCGTCGTTGAAATGGTGGAGAATTCGGGGGAGCTAGGTCGGACTCAAGGCAATGCACAACCTGAGAATGGCCGGGGCATTGCAATGATATCATCATCACAACAAGATTCGATTTGTTTCAACTGCCATTCAAAATAATTGGTTTTAGAAAGGTGAAGAAATCATTCAACAATTTACAAATTCTGTGATAATGTAGAAATTTACAATACATCTCTACATTATCATCCTTCATTCTAGTTTTTGTCTGTTGTATTTGATGAAAAATGTTTTAGCATCTACACAATTAATTGGAGCTCAGATGCATTTTAGGCTGACTCAATAGTCTGGAAATTTTATCCTTATTGCAAACAAAATTTGTAAAGAATCTATTCTAATTTTTTATTCTGCTGAAAACTTCTAAGCATGTGACCATGAAATATTCATATCATTCTATAAAATTATCTAAACTCACATGTCAGAAAATAGAATCTTGTTTTTATTTATTGATAAAGACTTAGCATCAATATCCTTTACTTGACCAGCAACTGCTGGATTAAAAAGTGCAGAGTGCATTCATGTCCTAAAAAATTTTCTATCATGTGACTAAAAAACTTTTATGATATTTTTGTTTGCATTCTGCAAACTGTTTTCATATTTTTCTTTTGCTTTTTCATTCCTGCTGGATTCTAATATAGCAAAAGTATCTATAGCCAACTAATGACTAGCACATTTCTTGAATTTTGAAACTCATAAATGTCATTTCAACGGCCAGATGGCCGAATGGTAACGCTGTCAGCATGTCACACAAGAGGACCCGGTTTGCATCCCAAGTCTGGTAACTTCTGAAAAGTTTTTTGGGGTGCTGGGCCCGGCCCAGTGCCCTGAATACCATCCCTATCCTTCCCCATCTGGCCTCTCCATGGGTGTGAGTGCAGCCCGTGGTTGGAACTGGTCCCGCCCCTTAATAATCTCCCTGATTGGAAAGGGATATAAAATATGCAAAAAAAAAAAAAAGTCATTTCATTTCAGAACATATGTACAAAACAATAAGACAAGGTCCATCACACAGATTAATAATACAGATGGGACACTTAGCTAAAAACAAGGAAATTTCAGTACCACAGCACATCCTCAGTTAGGTGATTTAGTGTATTTTTTCTTGAATGTAAAAGTTTTATAATTTTTCAAAACATTGACTAGTATTAATATTTCCAAAATCATTTAAATAATAATGGATAGTTTGTTATTTTAAAATATAGAATTATATTGAATAATAATATTACGTAGTAATCTGTTTCCTACAAGCAGCTTTGGTTTCTAGTAGTCATCTTGTTTTTCTTAAGACGTTTGATTGTATCTCATGGATCGAAGTTAACTTTAGTTATTTATAAAAGGTATTGTAGTGTAGATTTGAATTTATGGGCCATATCCTCCTTCATATAAACAGGAAGAAGAAGAAGATTGGAATTTATAATATTATACAACGTATTTCCTGTTGAGAGAGAGAACTCATCCGCTTAGGCTTAGTAAATGCACTGTATATTAGTTATTTTGAAATGTTTTCATTATTGTTATTTAATATCACTAACATATTTTTTGAAATATAACTTCAGTTTGTACAAATATCATTTTTCAATAAAATTATATTAATATATTATACGTTATTTTCTGATACTAGAAAATAGAATATAAATATATGAATACAGGTTTCAATAATGTTTAACAATTCAGAAAGAAATTAGTAGCAAATTTGTATTATACATAATTCGAATGTATAAAATCTAAAGTATGATTAAAAATCAACTTTTTATTTTTAAAAATACATTTAACTCCTTAATTTAAAATCGAAAATAAATCGAGAAGGTAGTATTCACAATAACAATTATACAGGAAGTACAGCTATTTTTGTGATGTCATATCCTGACTTCTTTTATTGGCTTTGCTGATGACGACGTTTAACTGTTAATAGTGCCATCTAAGTTAGAATCGTTCTAAGCAATGTGATTGGTTCTTTATATAATTACGTCATTTGAAAAGTTACCATTGAAAGTATAGGAAGTGTCCCATCTGTATTAGTAATCTGTGGTCCATCATTTGAGTAATCAATTTGCTAATTTTCAGTGAAACTTGCATATTAGAATTTCTGAATCACTAACATTTTTTATATTATGTTTGTTTATGTATTGATATTTTATTTCTCATATCTTAAATAATTTGCATTTAGGAGAAAATACAGTTAGACTCATTTAAAATGAGCATAACAACAATAAACTCAGCTATATTGGATAAACAGTAATTCTAAATTTGATCTAAGTACATGCACATATAAAAATTTTATGTTTAATGAGCAATTTTCTTAGATATAACAAACAAAATCAATTCTTATTTAAATTAAAGAAGCAATCAAGTAATTTTTATCTTAATTGATTGTAAAAGTGTGTGAAAATATAAAAAATATATATTTAATATTAATCTCATCTAAGATTTTTAACTATATCAGATTTGTTTCTTTATTGTATATTAAATTCTTGTCTATCAAAATTAGAATCAAATTAAAAATTCAAATTTTGTAATATGCTTTCTATATTGTATACAATTATCAGTTAGTCTTATGGTATTCCCTCTTTATTGCATCTTTAAACAAATGTAAATTATCTATAGTCCAGTAGAATATCAAATTTCATAAATTATCTACATAACTATATTTAGCACAAACTATTCTCACTTATATAATTTCCCTCTCAAGATTTATAAAAGGATAATTTCCATTTTTAAAAAGAAAAAAATGAGAAAAAAATTCACATAATTTTCCCATTTGATTTTTATTAAGCCAAATATAAGCTGCTTGCAACTGCAAGAGAAATTTCAGAAGAAATTATTTCTTATTTTGAGTCTCCATTTAAGCATTATTCAACTACTAAATTAAAAGACAGAAGAATAATATCAAAACAGGTAAAGAAAGTTTCACTGCAATGGACATAAAGTAAATGTGGCTAGTCAATACTGATCACTATAAATTCCTGTCAGTGTCCTGACTCCATGGTCATTATTTGTATTGTATTTTTTACAGATAATATAAACTATAAAAAATATAAACTATATTAAAAACTAATGAAAAATAGCATTATATAAATGTATCTAGGAAAATGGAAAACAATATTTTTTTGTACAATAATTAGCTTAATATAGAACAGAAATAAAAGAATTTCTGCAAATATCAATCACAGTTTAATTAATTAAAATTGTATATCATAATACCATATATAGAAAACTGAAAAAACTTAACAGAAAATGGATTATAAACGCAGACAGCATTTAAAAAATGTACTAAAGCTATAAACAATATGGCCAACTTCCAGTATGAAACATCTTCATATAAACTTACTTATTTTTAAATTAAACAAATTTCAATTTTTTTAATTATTTTTCTTATATTTTGAGCTAATAAGATCTTTTCTCCGCCATGAATCAAAGAAGCTACAGT
>AYEL01069398.1:0-17784 GCA_000484575.1 Olivierus martensii
TATTTGTTATTATATATAATAATAATAATAAAATTATTAAAAATTCTTTGCTTAAGAATATTATATTACTACAGTGGACTTGTGTTTTTACGAACCTCCAATTTACGAACTATTTAGCTGGTCCCAAAAAGTTCCTAATGTTAATTAATGCCATTCTCATTTACAAACTTTCAATTTTATGAACTTTTTTGGTGATCCGTATGAGTTCGTAAAATTGAGAGTCTACTGTATTATGTGACAATCTTTTTATAATTTAGGGATGACTGCAGTTACAAAACTATATTGTTAACAGTGATGTATGTATGTTTGCAAATAATGAAAAATTGACAGTGATTATTATTTCAGTGAAGAAAATGCCTATTGGATAGGAAAATCATCTCTTAGAAGTTGGAGAAGGATGGTCTTAGATCAATATGAGCATCCTGATGAATTAGAGAAAAGTAAAAATGAAAGTACTTCTGAAATTTTTGATAATAATGAAAGTTTAATAGAATGTAAGTAATGTAATTTACTATTCTAAGATATTATATAGTCCTTTTTTTAGATTAAAGTCCTGTTTTTGCAAAGCTATTAAAAAGTTCCTTTTTTCTTAAAAAGTCTCTTTTAGTTTGAACAAAATTGTTCAAAATAATTGAAAATGCTAGAAAAACATAGGGGTCCTCAATATATGTTTTCATTATATTTCTAAAAAGCATGACTTGTATTGAAATACAAATAAGCCAACCTGGATTATGAGATTTTGATATAAGAGATCCCTAAGTTATAAGAAATTTATAATGAATGAAAGTTTTAGTCTTGAATAAGGCACTCTTATTAATGAAAAATTATATATAAAGAGTTGATAAAATAACAGAGACATTACTCAAGTGTTTTAATAGAAAAATTCCAAATTTTTAAATATATACAGATAGTTATCGACTTACAAAGGGATTCAGTTTGAATTTTGCTGCCATAAGTTGGAAATGCCCAAAATTTGTGGATTGCCACCACCGATATTTATTATTATACTCCACTTTATTGTAACAAACTCCAGGTCTCAACTCTCAAAATTTATACAAGAGGTCCCAACTCAGTTGTTGTTCTGCAATCAATTCACCTCTCTAATGTCACAAAACATCAGATGACTGCATGATATAGCATTACCTTATAACCTGAAATTTTGGATTTGGTTCCATATCTTAAATCCATATATTCTCAGGAAGGGATCTCAGTTCATTGAACTAAATCCTTCCACTCACGTTTGCCTTAATAAGAGAGTGAATGGCCCATGATTGGTACTGATATGATCTTGTCAATTTGTATGATATAAGTTGTCAATAGGATATTTAAGTTAGTTTTTCTTAAGTCACTTTATCATACATGGGATATACTATACATCTAACAGTGGCCACTTTTGGAGCCTATCATAGGGTTGCCAATACTCATGATAGGGTCACCCAGAAATTTCAGTGGAAAATCTGGAAGTATGGGATCTGGCTTTAAGCCCTGTTTACGATGCAACAATAGATAAAAAGCTGATGACAATAGATAAAAAGCAGCATAATATGAAAGAAGAGCAATGGTTTTTGATAATGTTCTGAATGAATTATTATGACAATTATTTTCATGGAAAGAATATTTTATTGAAATTACTAAACAAATAGCAAATATTAGTTTTTATTGGAACTATTTTTTCTTTCATCATAATTTTTTCCTGCTTTCCAATCAGAGATTATTAAATGATGGGGTTGTTCCAGAGCTTATTGCAGATTGCCACTTCCTAGTTCACATTTTTTCTACACTCATTTCATATTCCATGCAACCCAAAAAGCCCTCTATCTCCAGCTCTTTCTTTATCAGCCAGTCCATAGTTAGCGTGTTGGTCAGCCAACAGATATTTAAGATAAAATGTGGAAGTATGGGACCCAAAATTAAACCTGTATTCTTCAGATCATTAAAAAATAATTTTACTATGCAGTATGCTCACTTCTATGCCCTAGTTGATATATTTATTATGGATTTTCTTTTAATAAAACTGCTTTTTTTAAGTTTCTTTATGAAAATTAGTACTAATTATTAATAATAATTTTGGAATTGTTAATGTACTTAGATGGTATGTTAGAATATTTCAATGAAAAATGAATGACATTTTTTGGCTCAGGAGTGCATTATAATTTTTTCATTTAAGTCAATGGTAATTTAGTTCCCAGTTTACAAGAATGTGATTTACAAGCATTTTCCAAAAATGCTTTAATCTTGTAAATCAAAGTTTATCTGTATTTTGGACATCAAGTTCTTATTGAACTAATGTATTATTTGGAAGATATGTTCCAGATCAACTAAAAAATTTAAATTTCCATTGAAGTGTACATGCATATGAATAGGGAATATTTATTTTATTTTACACTAAATTGTAATATAGGATAATTTATTGTAATTACTAAATAATAATTATAAAATATACTATGAAATTATTAACAAAATATAAAAATAAAAATTTTTTATTATTCTATTATTGATACAATTGCTTCTACTCAGCACTTGAAGTTTCTGCAACTGTAACTGAAGTTCCTAATGCTTCTGAGACAATCTGTTGAGGATGAGATTTTCTGGCTTTTTTTTTGATGGAGGAATCTAACTTCATCTGCTTGCCACTATAAATCTTTGCATCATAAATTGTATGATAACAAGACAGCCTATCATTTATAAGTTGTGTTACCTTAGCAAAATGATCTCAAATAGGTGATCACAATTCTGCATAATATTTTATTTACAGTTTATAATTATGAATTTAAATACAGAAGGAGAAAGAGAAAATTTGAAAGAAATAGACATGTACATTCTGTTCAAATAACATAAATGCTTATATATTTAGCGGGGCTGCTGAGAAGGGGTGATATCTAAGACTTTTTCACAGGCCCGACCGTCAAGCCCCGATGTGTAACCTAACATGTCCGATAATTCACAAGCCACCGCCAGAGTGCACTGTCTACCATCCAAAGCACTCGTGCCAAAATAAACTATTTTATGTATAACAGTATTTTGATAGATGAAAGTTTTATGATTGTAAAGTAGGGATGCACAGATCGTGGACCGCGAGCCTCCTGCGGCCCTCAGCTGATTTGTTGGCGGCCTGCCTCACCATGTATTATTTTAACAAGTCACACAATCAATGAAATATTATTTGTAGTTTTGAACAATGCATTTTGAAATAATGTTTTTCTGATATGAAATTATGTTTACAGTGGTTTGATGATGATGTTTTTAAACAATAAGGAAAAATAATAATCATATTTCTAATAATAAACATTTTTTTTTATTAATCCATAATTTCTTCCCACTTCTTATTCAATGTAAATAATTCAGTTCATTTCAAAAGTGGGAAATATATTTTATTAAACTTGAAGATCTTTCAGCTTTATTAAGCCATCTTCCTATTACATTTTTTTTTTATTTTTACTATATTTATCTGAGTGAAATAAGTAATTTAAAAATTTGTACATGTGCACAAGGTAACACTGCTGCTTAACTAATGAAAATTTAGAATTAATTTTGCATTTGGTTATTATAAATGTTGAATCTAACATAAAAAAATTGTTAAATCAGTGCAATACCACACATCCTATTAAAAATTTTTTGTTTAATTTTGATTACATTTCTTTGTAACATGTAACTAATAAACATGATATGACATAACTTTCATTGATTTTTGGTAGCCCTCCTATAAGTTAAAGTGTATCCATGTGGCCCTTAGTGTTAACAAGTCTGTGCATCACTGTTGTAAAGTATGCAACTGTATAGTGTAGGCCATTGTGGTATGCAAGGATCTTTTATATAAACTGGATGAACTGCTCAATGTTAGAAAAAGAAGCTGGCCAAAACATTGTAATTTTGGCCAACAACTTGGCAAATGCAAACATAAATTTGATGATATAGCAAATTGACATTGTTTTGATGACCAGATGTAATACATTTATGTTAATAAGTGTGATGACCAGATCCTGACAAAATCAATTTGCAATATCATCGAATTTATGTTTGTGTCCACCATGTTGTTGTTGAAATTACAATGTTTTGGCTCGCTTCATTTTTCTAACATTGAGCAGTCTGTCCATCCACGGTGGTATGTAATGTATCGAATTTTGAATTTATGGTAGACTTTTTAAATAAATATTTAATGCTTTATATAACTTTTCTTATTAAACCAAAGTGATGCACTTTTTTTAAGTGGGACCCAGAACACAGATTTGTCACAGGCCCAAAAATTTCTCTTGGCAGCCCTGATATTTAGTATATATTGAATTTACCATCCCTGATTAATCAACAATTTGTATGTGAAACAATATATATTGAGGACCGCCTGTACTTTGTTTGTAATATGAATAAAATTTTTTCATAAGCAAGAATACAAAACATTATTATATCCTTATAAATTAAATTTGCAAATGTGTAATTATATTTTTTATTCCTGCTTTTAAAATATTATTATAAAAAATTTCATCATTTTTTTATAATAATAATATGATATTTCTATTATAAAAAATAAAAAATGAATCTAAAATGTGCTCATGCAAAATATTAAGTCTTTCAATAACATCAACAACTTGTATGTGAAAAATATTATTGTATGTGTGCAAAATATTAAGTATTTCAATAACTAGAGCAAATATAAAATAGTTGCCTTTGTAAATGTGGTCACATTTCTTGCATATTTTTTATTAGAAATTTTTGTAAATTTGTGCCTGAATTACATCAAACAAAATGATATATTAGATTGTCCAAAAGAAGGGTTAAGTAAATTGTATACCCTCCAAGGTCTCACACTTCTTTTGCTGGACACAATGAGTTAAAATGCTGGATATACAGGCCATTTGCTGGACAGATCATTTATTTTTTATTTCTGATATATAATCTACATATGTTCATTCTGTCTTATTTATGTGCACTCTATTATACATCCACATAGCTGACTTAACATGACTTAACATGTCACTAATCTTCATGTTAAAATATTTTTTTGGAAAATTTGCTTACTTTTGCACACACTAAGTTTGATAGTATCTCATTTTTTTTTGTCAACAGATGATGCCACATTCCATTCTGGAAGAATACTATGTGGTGGGGCGCTGCCCATCCCTGCAGAAAGGTCAGCCAGATTGTGGAGGATAGGGATCGACGGCCCAGGCCTGGACCCCATGATAAATATTTTCAAGGGGTGGTTCCAAGACTCAAGCTCGGGTCCTCCAGAGTGGAAAGCCAAAGCGTTTCCATGAGGCCACTTCGGCTGATGATAGTTTCTCATTGTTCAGTGTACTCCGGCTGTCTGTGTTGATTTATTGACAGAAAAAAACCCTTGTGATAGATCTGCTCTTTTTTCTCTTCATCTGTTCAGACCCAGTCATATGGTGTTCAATGTCCCTCTTGCCTTGGTGCTTGATTACAAATTTTTTGTAGCAAACAGTGCAAAAGGCATGAAAGTCACTATTTCTGTCCTTCCTGATTCATTGGAGCACACTGATCCATTTCAGGTTCAGATCAAATTTAGTTTTCCTATGAAAATGTGCTTTTTTTCTCTGAAGCCATTTTGTTCCATGCCAGAAGGCGCATACATCGCTAAAGCTATCCAAGGAGCTATCTAAGTTCATTGGTTGCTATTCTTGTGCCATCTAGCAGTTGACAGGTGAGTGTGGTGATTACCGACATCAGTGTTAAACAATAAAAATATTTATTAAACATTATTCTTTATCAGATTTATTGACAATAACAAAACAAAATGGTCTAAAAGCGTGACATTTGGCTATTGTGTGCAGGACAGTGAGATTGCTTCAGAAAATGCGGGACTATCTCGCAAATCTCACGACACTTGGAGGGTATAAAACTGTAATATATTCCAAGTGATGCCTATTACAAGGGACACTAATATCTTTTGTTTTTACTAAATGGAAACTGAATAAAAATTATATATATTAGATTAAAAGTATCCAGCCTGCTGCCCACAAACTGGTCACCCTGATTTAAACAAATGACCAGATTGACCATTTGAATTGATCCTTTGGTTTTAAAAGGTTAGATACCCTGTTTTAAATAAAATTTCTTAATACTTACATTCATTAATAAAGTGCTGCTTCATGCTTAATATTTTCAATATATTACAGCCCAACAAAATATATTGGCCTTGAGCAAGGCTAATACATTTGTTGGAGTAACTCAAACTTGCAAAGCTTGCTGATAAGCACTTTCATGAGCTCAGGTTAGTCTAAGGACACACTTTTCATAGAAATCATTAGTGCAAAGCCATTTGTAATAAATAAATATAGACACAGACACAGTCTTTTTATAAACAACTATTTTAACTAACTGCATTTTAATAATATACCTACCTTTTAAATAACAGCCTTAAACTGCAGTTGAAAATTAATTACTAAACACTTTTTAATGAAACATTTTCAGTTGCTACACAACCATCTTCAGCATTTAGAACAGAATACAAAAAGTTTTTTAGTTCGTTTTAGTATCATATAACAGAACATAAATTTTTAAAAACTTATTATTGTGATTGTAATTTCCGTTAAAATATAATATTAATGTATTTTATATATAATACGTATGATGTATATATAATTTATTTTTACTGGACATATTTTATCCAGTAAGCAAATATTTGTAATTAAATTTATCAATATTCATAAAATTATAATTTAATTAAATTAAATAGCCTGCACTGAATACTTAAGTTACTAGGTACTGCGCAACTGCATTATAGGCTTCTGGTTTTCCTCAAGGCGTACTGCCACGCTGTAGAGATATCCTTACTTGTTTGCCCATTAATGGCATTTTATTGTCATTAATGGACAAATAAGTAATTTGATTTGTATGTTATGTTCGTAGGATCTCTCTGCTAACGCTGTTCTTAAATTTCCATTTTTAATATCGGCTTTGTGTTCCTGGATTCTATCTTTTAGGTTCCTTGTAGTTAGCCCTATGATCACTATAATTTACACATTGATGCCCTGTTCCATATGACCTATAGGAGATCAGAAATAGTCACCCAAACCTATATAATTATATGATCATATTATTATACCATCTATATGATTATATGATCCAATCACTATAATTTACACATTGATGCCCTGATCCATATGACCTATAGGAGATCAGAAATAGTACCCAAACCTATATAATTATATGATCATATTATTATACCATCTATATGATTATATGATCTATTTTTATTAAGTTTTCTTTGCAATTTTTGCATAGTTGTATCTGTACTTGTGGCACTTTTATGTCTTTACTGTAGTTTAATCCATGTTTCACCTTCTAATATCAAAAATTCAACATTTTATAAATTTTTTCCTAATGAATAGTAGCTCACATCATCATAAAGTGCATGAAATTTTATAAAAATTTCATTTAATGAATATTAATTTGTTTATCATATAGGATTTAGTACATTCCAAATAAAAAATGATTATTTAATTATAATACAAAATTTAAAAATGTTTAAATATTATAGAATTCTTAGTTTTGCTGCTGTTCTGAGACTGAAAGTTATTTACATAATGTGCTAATAAAAACCATCATAGCCAAAGGGTATGCTACTTTTACTTCTCCATCCACCATTTTGTAGCAGATGATGGACTTTGAAATCCACAAATCCAGTGATACTATATTGTATAGCTATATATGTTTGAAATGAAATATTTTGTTTAGCATTTATTTATGTAATGTTCTTATTTTTTATTTTTGATACTTTATATTTGAAAAAAGAACTTGCAAAGGGGAACTCTTAAATCAAGAACTTTTAATGTTCTTATTTTTTGATACTTTATATTTGAAAAAAGAACTTGCAAAGGGGAACTCTTAAATCAAGAACTGCCTGTATATGGTTTAATTTTTTATTTAAGGTTATTATTGAGATGATTTTTTGTACTTTTGTAAAAAACTCACAAACCTTCAAATTATGTTTCCAGATCCCAGAGATTTGTGGATCACAGTACAGAATAGTGCCTTACAATTTTTCCTGTATAATATTAAATTATTAAAAAAAATGTTTTAACATTTTATATTATTACCTTAAAAAATGATTCTACATATTGAAGAACATAAATTCCACAATCACTGTAATTTGTTTGTTGAGGTACTCTAGGGGTAAAACCTCTCATTGTATCCCGATCAAAGGTACGTTTCTTTCCTTTCTTTGTATACCATTCAACTGCAAGATATCTATTAAAAATGATTCACAAAATAAATACTATATTTTTCAATACTGAAACAAATTCATAAATTATTTCATTAATTGTTAGTGCCAATCTGTTATTAATTAATAGTTTCATGCTGAAAAAGTATTATATATTCCATAAATAATCTTTAAACAGGCTGGAAAATTAAAGATTATTTTAATTTGTCATGCATTGTAGATATGAAATTAGATATATAATTTTGACTTTTTGGCTCAAAGGCCAATAAACAAACTTGATCTCAATTATATTAGATGAGGATAAATTGGATATTTTCTTCCACTATTTTTAAAAAATATATATTATTTAATAAATATATCATATATTTATCATTTATGATAAATTATATATAATATATTCATATCATTTTTTTTAAAAATCTTTGAACATATAAACAAACAAAAAATTGTTATATTATTTATTCTTATCAATTATCTCCAAAATTTATAGTATATTTTTGAATAAGATTCATTTAGACCTCATATCAATCACCTAAAACAATGCAAACAAAATGACCACAGTGAATCTCATATATAAGTCACCAAAGTTCATTTTTCCAAATTTAATTCATAAAGTATCTATGAACTAAAAGTAATGTGTCATACTATATGAACTAAGTTTGAAAAAAGTGCAACTTTTGGTGATTTAAACATTACTTTAATAAATTGTAAAAGAAAATTGAGAATAGATTGTTTTTTCTTTTGATTTAGTTATGCTTCCCATCTAATAAAGAAACAAACAGTTCTGGAAAGAACTAAAATTCCTACTTTTCAAAAGTGTCTTTTTATTTTTGAATTATTAAAGTTAAGAAATTAAAATGTATATGGTCAAAATCATCTTTGATAGCATAATCTGTATATTGCATTTCATAAAAAATCTATCAAATAAACCTATAGTATAAGAAATCACAACAAGCACTTGAAGCAGGATAAATACACTATTTTATTATTAGTGATATATAATAAAAAAATATCTAATACAATTGTTTTCCCGAAAACGTTTCCAGAAAACAACTGTATTATTAGTATATGTAATATATATTATATATTATATCTAATAATAAAATAGTGTATTTATCTTGAGGGGCTTATTTCCAAAACGCGTTATTTCCACTTTTGGTCGAAATTCAGTATTTGAGTAGAATGCACGTTAGAGTCTGGATTCTATCCAGAAGGGACCATCTGTTGTGTCTATATACATTAATTCTGCCGAAACATGAATGTAAAGTGCGCATATTTCTTCAAAATGCGTTATTTCCAAACGGGAAGGAACTGCGTAAACTGATAAATTTGAAAAAACGTTATTTCCCCTTTAATAAGAAATAAAATCGTCCTTCCTCACCAAAATGAGTTATTTCCAACATTTTGAATGTAACCAATGTGTAATATTATCATATTAATCTATAGTATTATTTTCAATATATATATAGGGTTGTTCGGAAAGTAATTTGGTTTTTTCATGAAAATGGACGACAATATTTTTATAGTATATAAATACTTTACTTTATTATATATTGGCTAGTTTGGTCCAATACATGTTGCCATCTTTCTGGTAGTAATATGATTCCATGCTCATAGAATTTCTGATCTTTGCTTGCAAAATACTGAACCAAGTGATTTTTGACATCCTCATTTAAACTAAATGTTTTGCCATCTAAAGAATTCTGTAAAGACCAGAATAAGTAATAATCGGAGGGTGCCAGATATGACGAATATGGTGAGTGTGTAGCACATCCCAACAAGCTGTAACACTTCTGGCGAATCATCAAACTTGTATGAAGTTTGGCATAGTCATGGTGAAACACTATGCCTTTTCTGTTAATCAATTCTGGTCTCTTCTGTTTGATGGAATCATTCAATTTGTCTAATTGGTGACAGTACACTTCCAAATTACTTGTGGAATTGTCTGGAAGAAGCTCAAATAAAACAATTCCCTTGAAATCCCAGCAAACAAAGAGCATCATTTTTTCATGAATATCGGGTTTCGGAGTATTTTGAGCTAGTTCGTTTCTTCTGCTCCATGGTCGCTTGCATTCAACTTTATTGTAAACAATCCATTTTTCATCAACAGTTATGATCTGAAGGCTTGTTTCATTTCCAATGTTTTGTCGGTTCGGTCTTTCCATACAACAAACACATTGTCCACATATCTATAGTTTCTATAATAGGTGATTTAAACATTCCACAATGTCTTAGATCTATTGCAAAAAGGGCCATCCTGTGCTCTAAAATGGGAACCAATAGCTAAAGATATAATTCCAGCAGTGGAAAGATTAATAGAACCACTAGAATTATTACAAAAAGAGCGGATCCGATAGCAAGTCATCGAACAAACCAATAATAAAAGAAATAAACGCGACATAGCATCAATTAGAAGAGAAAAAGTATTAATAGACATGACATTAGATTGGATTAGACAAGAGGAGATAGTTTTGACAAGGAAGGATAAAATCAAGAAAATAGTCATAATAAAACAAGTGGAATATAATGTGATGCTTGAAGAGTATATTAAGAACTCGGGTGCAATAGAACTACCTTCTGATCCAACAAATAAGCTAAAAGCCAAAATAGAAAAGCTAGCAAAGAAGCAACATTTCCCACAATGGTTAACCTTTAAAAAGATTCCTAATCCTGCCCGTCCTAGGCTCTTCGGATATACTGTATCAAGAAGCATAAAGATTCAATAGCTATCTGTAATAGCTAGTCGAAAAATGTAAATCGTCGCTTATAAATTTCGAATATGCCTTAGCTGATTGGTGCCTTAAAAAGCTAGGAACTTATTCTTATTCAGTAACCATCTATGCAGCAATTTCTTGAGAGAATAAAAAAGATAACACTAGTACTTGTTAAATACTTGGAGACACTATCATAGTGTACGACTATGAAAAACTATATAATCGTCTCTACAGCTAACTCCTACTTGTCTATATTTTTACAGATTCCTCTTAGAAAAAGTTACTGATTCTAAAAACATAGCACCATTACTCACGGATCTTGCAACATTAGTATGCTATGACTCCTATTTCAAATTTAACAGAAAATTTTACAAACAAACTTGTGGGGTACCTATAAGCGGCCCAATGGCAGGAGTCTTAGCGGAAATAGTACTGAGTTATGTAGAAAACGACGTTTTAAAAACCTTTAATGCCAGTTTTAAAATATTTTTATGATATGTGGATGATGTGTTTTTGTATGGAAAGACCGAACTGACAAAACATTAGAAATGAAACAAGCATTCACAAATGACTCTCTAGGTCTAAAGCTTAAAATAGATCAGATCAGTTCAACATCTGTTCACTTTCTAGATGTTCAACTAGATTCGACACCATTGCAATATAATACAAAAGTTTATAGGAAGCCATCTTATGTTTCTACCATCATCCCAGCCTGGACCATAGACCATAATGGTTATAAGTGTGTGGCATTTAACTCATACTTTAGACGCATAATAATGCATTGTTCCACGGTCCAGGCTAAAAAAAAGAGTTTAATAAAGTCATAAATGAAGGAAAAAACCCATGGATATAGTTATAAATTTATGAAGACGATTTACGAAAAAATACTGAAAGCAGTAAATATTAATAATCAGAATAGACAAGTAGAACAGCCGAGTACATTCCAGCAACAAGGCCACCCCAAATCCAACAGACATCCAAATATCTGCCAGTACCATCATTAACTAGAGAAATATCTGCTCTAAATAAATTAGCAAAGGATCAAGAACTAAAACTAGCATATAAAAGGAATGCTACTGTTTTCCAATACTTACGAAATGACAAGGATCCTTATCTGCCAGATGAGAGAGCCGGGATTTATGTTTTGCCCATTTGTAATGAAGATCTGAATAAACAAGAAGAATGCATAGGGCTAACTACAAGGAACCTAAAAGATAGAATCCAAGAACACAAAGCTGATATTAAAAACGGAAATTTAGGAACAGCATTAGCAGAAAGATCCTACGAACATAACATACAAATCAAATTGGAAGACGCAAAAATCATAAAATCTTGTAATAATTTAAGAGAAGGCTTGGTATTAGAATCACTAGAAATAATACAAAGAGGGCAATATAAAAATGTCATTAATGGACAAACAAGTAAGGATATTTCTACAGTGTGGCAGTACGCCTTGAGGAAAACTGGAAGCTAATAACGCGATTGTGCGGTACATAATAACTTAAGTATCTGGCACAGGCTATTTGATTAATTTAATTATAATTTTATGAATATTGATAAATTTAATTACAAATATTTGTAAATTTTTGCTTACTGGATAAAATATGTCCAGTAAAAATAAATTATATATACATCGTACGTATTATATATAAAATACATTAATGTTATATTTTAATGGAAATTACAGTCACAATAATAAGTTTTTAAAAGTTTATGTTCTGTTATATGATACTAGTTCAAAAATGAACTAAAAAACTTTTTGTATTCTGTTCTTTTGTATTCAGTTTAATGCTGAAGATGGTTGTGTAGCAACTGAAAACGTTTCATTAAAAAGTTTTTAGTAATTAATTTTCAACTGCAGTTTAAGGCTGTTATTTAAAAGTTATATCAGTCTTTTTAGGCAGAAATATGTAATAAATTCTTGCATACAAATAACAAATTAACACTCTTGGCTTTAATAAATCTTAGTAGTGCTAATAGTGATTAAACAGACTACACTTGTGAGTCTTGTTGTAATATGCCTAACCTTACTCAGGAATATTGTGTTATCTCTAGGCAAATATGTATAATATATTATTTTTCTTAAGAATATACAGATTTTTCTAAAATTTGCTAGTATATTGCAATATATCTGGATTTCAGATTGTGCCTATAATATATGTAATTTATATCAGTTACAGTGAAACCCCGATTTTGAAACTTTTCGGGGACCGGCCCGAAAAGTCGAACGTGGCCACTCGGCGTTCTGACGTGTTCGCACATTTTTCATTATATATAACAGCTATGAAAACTTTGAATCCATTTTTTCGGAATTGGCTGAATAGGCTGCACTAATATTTTATCATATTAAGACATGAAGGGTAAACTATCACCACACAAAGTTTGATTCCAAAGTTCAATTCCTCCAAACCGCGCCTTCTCCTTGTGAGATAATTGATTCCAAAGTTCAATTCCCAGACCGCGTCCTCTCCTTGTAAGATATTTACGCGTGTTTGAGCTACTTTATCAAAATTTCCTTATTTATCACAAAAAAAAATATTGCTAAAAGACTCTTATCTTTAGACTAATTTTATAATAAATTTTCGATTTATAAAAATTATAAAATTTTATACTAACAAAAGTATAATTAACAGAAACATTTAGGAAATTTCTTTATAAAAATTATAAAATTTTATACTAACAAAAGTATAATTAACAGAAACATTTAGGAAATTTTAATATTTTTAATAAATTTTTAAAATTTAAGCAAATCATATTTTAATTTTATAAGCTCCAATATTTCTGAAAGACAACATGTGTATTTTTATTTCCATTAATGCTTAATATAGTTTAAGATCTAACAAAATTAAAAATAAAAGTTTTCCAAGTGATACTAACAGAAATTTTGATTCGCCATATTTGTTCAAGATGATTGATTATTTACAGGTAGATTATAACAATCATTCTTTTAGAATTCGTTCAAGAAGACTCTAATGGCAATGACGGGTACTTTCATGCGGAAAATGACTTCATTAGTTCTATTTAGAAAATCTTGTTAAACTAATGATTTTTTTCGTTTTAAAGTTAAATTGTTAAGCAGTCAGGATTTAAATATTTATTTTGTTGTGTAATTTGGCTTTAAAATGTTTACTTCTTGTAACTAAACGTTAATTTATTTCAAAAAATCTTTTAGAATGGCATAAAGATTTAAATTATAATTAGGTATTTTTTTAGATTATAATGGCAATCATTATTTTTCAGTCTGCACCGAAAAATTAACATTTAATGAAATCTATCTTTTTATAAACTGATTCATTATTAAGATCTTTCGTATTTTCATTCTTCGAGCAAGAAATTAAGATTGTTTTTATGCTGTTTTCCATTAATTGATACTAAAGAGTGGTATCTTAACAGAGCTTACCAAGAACTGGCCAAATCCCTGATGGAACTGCCAGAGGGATGAAGCTTTAATTCAATGAGTGTGTTCCACTCCTTTCTACTCAACTATCCGGGACAACGCAATGTACAGGTCCTGAAGAAAGAAAAACTCAGCTTGCATACTATAATAGGCATGAATTGACTTTTCTACAAGACATACTAGAATATAATACACTATTAAAGTTACATTTGCATGAAGAAGGCAGAAGCATTACATAATCATTATTTTAATTGTGATTAATATAGACATTTATTTCAAACTATTTTCGAGATTTATTGCAGAAAGTAAATTTTATATTTTTGCAATAATTCAATTTCAGTCCATCTGTGTCTGTACGTTTAGCACTTTGCAAAGATTATATTTCCTAAATTTTTTCTTTAATCAGTTACTTATGGATTCCTATACACTACCGAATTAAAGAAGTCAGTGTTATTATAGATAAAAAACAACACTTTATTAGATTTTTTATACTGTCTCTATATTCTATATTCTCTAAATAATAATGAAAATACTCCAAGAACGTCTTTAAAGTCTTTAATGAGGTGTTAATGTAATTCGCCAACTATTCAATTTCTGCTGATCTCCATCAATGCATTTAGAATTGGTTATTATTATTTTTAAGTTTTTGCATATTTATGATAGAAAAAGTTGTATCTTATTTTATTACTTGAATTTAATCATTCAATGAGCTAATTTATTAAATTCAAGAAAAGAAGCAAGTCGAAAACTAACTAAGCTAACTTAACCATTTTTTTTTTTCATCTTTTCGATAGGAAAAAAAATGGTAAAGTTAGTTAATTAAGTTAAATTGACATATCGCTCATAGAATATGATTTATCTGACAGCGGCATTTTTAGAGCCCACCACACTCATGTGGGGCCAACTGGAAGATTAAAGAATGGGGTTCAACAGGCCGGACCCAAACTTCTTCTGAAAAAACTAGAGGCGTAGGACCTACATTTGAAACAGGATCCTCCAAAGTAGTAAGCGAAGGGGAAAAAATGGAATCACAATTAAAATTCAAATAAATTTAATAAATTTTCAATGAACTTAAAAGATATTATTTTTTAATTCGTGGAATTTATTTAGAAATGGATAATTTTAGCATTATTTATTATTGTGAATTTTATAATCAATTATAAATTAATTAATTTATTCACTATCCTGATTACAGCATATTTATAAGAATCATTCAGCAATTTTGGCATTTCTGTCTTGAAACTTTATACGATTAGTATTGTATTATGGATCTCATATATCAATTTATTATAACAGTTTGTGAAAGATTATTATATGTTTAGCAAAGATCACAAAATAATGGAATCAAAAGATCACAAGGTAGAAATATTATACTCTCTTGAAATATTGGATTATGAATTACACAATAGGATATCATCCGTAAATCTTATTTTTCAACTTGGGAAAAGATTTCTCTTATGAATTGGCAGTTAATCTTATGACTAATTCTAACAAACAGTTTTTTAAATAATATTTTTATTAATATTTTTTAATTCAATCAAATACAATAGCCAATTCTAAATTTCAAATATCCTAATTTTTTAGTATTATATTTAATTTAATTTTTATATATTAATTGTTTTCAAATAGATATTATTTTTCATTAATTGATTTCGCTGATAAATTTCTTCTAACAATATGCTAACAACAACCATTAAGCTAATAATAATATGATAACTGCTTTTAAAAGCGCTGTTTATTTTCAACCAAATTGAAAATAAACAGTGGGAAACTCAAGTTTCTTAAAAATTTAGGCACAATTTAAGAATTTAGGAAACAGTTATAATTTCAAATTTGATCAAAATCAATTGGGTGATGTGATTTCTAGAGATGTTAGTTTACTGCAAAAGAAATCTTTCCCTTATAACCATTCATTTTATCCGAAATGAGCCAAAATTTTTGAGATTTAAAGTAATCTAAATGACATTTACATTCCAAATTTAATCAAAATCAGTTACCTAAGATTGATCAAAATCAGTTAAATGATGTGACATAAAACAGTAGAAGTGTCAGCAGATGAAGAGAAAGAGAAGAAAAACGAAATTTCTTCTAATTTTGTTTTTTGCTGTGCTAATTCATTCATTAATAAGAATTGAAACATCGAATTTGATATTCTTCAAACTCTACAGCTCTAAAATTTGGCTTAAAGGATGAACATATACAAGTATGTTAATCGAATATTTTACTCAAATTTCAGTAATTTCCAGATTAATATTCTTTCACTTGGGTTGAATTTCTGCGATAATTATTCTAGTAATAAAAAACAATAACTACTGTACAATACTTTGTTTACAATCAATGATATGACTCTTTATTTTCTTAAATGCTTACAACATAACTCAAATATGATAGCAAAAATTATCGCATTTTATAATTAAATTACATTTTATTTTATTACTTTCCTTAACATTTGTAGAAAAATGTTCATAAAGTAGTGTTATATAGTCAATCTATATTCATAATAACTCAGTTTTATTCAAATGATTATCTTCATAAATAAATAATGTTTGTAAAAATTGAGGTTTATCTCCAATTAATTTTAAATCCAAAGACTTGAGAGCAAAATGATCGAATCTGTGCAATTTTCCTATAACTTTTTATAAAAATCGTCATCTTTAACTAAATAATTAAATTAAATTTCATTTTTTTCCTCACAATATTTTATTTATGTATACAATTCTTACTTTATTTTTTACTACGTTTATAAATTTTAATTTTCTATATTTGATATTTTGAAATCTCTAACTGCCGAAAATGAAAAAAACTAAATTTATTTAATTAATAGGATTAATACATTAATTATGGAATTACTTTCTTAAATATTAATCCTATTAAATTAAATTAAATTAAATATTTCCAACGTTTTTACAATTGTCAACTGCCAAAATAAATGTTTATTTTTAATTTCAGTAATAAATTAATATCTTGAATATCTAAAGGTATTCAAGATAAATAGCCTTTTAACAATCGTTTTGTGATAAATAGGGAAATTTTGAGAAAGTAGCTCAAATACACGTAAACATATTAAACATACAAGTATTTTAAATTTTTATTGAAAATATATTTAACAAGGAGAGGGCGCGGTCTGGAAAATGAACTTTGGAATCAAACTTTGTGTGGTGGTAGTTTACCCTTCATGTGTTAATATGATAAAATATTATCGCGCACTATTCAGCCAATTCCGAAAAAAATGGATTCAAAGTTTTCATAGCTGTTATATATAATGAAAAATGTGCATACACGTCAGAACGCCGAGTAGCCGAGTCGGTAGCGCGCTGTCCCGGAAAAATTTTTAATCTGTGTTTTTAATTATCTACAACATTTCACATATACGTGCATGTTTTTACTGGTTAGATTGATGCAAACGTGCCAGTTGCCGATGACTTATTTTTAACACCCTGACGCTATCATGTGAAACTCATAAAGTCATTAAAAAGTGTGTTTTCTTGTAT
>AYEL01069399.1:0-21948 GCA_000484575.1 Olivierus martensii
ATTTTTTTTTCAATACATAGATATTCGTTAGTACGAGTAACTTTCTATTAGAAGCCATGGTGCTTTTTGACGTCTTCTTCTTAGACCAATTTCTTTGGATAATTGGTATCGAATTCGCTTTTCGCATTTTTTTTGCTTTACCCAAGTTCTCTGCGCATCGCCAGTCATGACGTCAATTCGCTTCGCCTATCGCTTTTCGCAGCTTGGTGGGAACTAACCCTCACCCTCATCTTAAAGATAAGCGAAGCATCACGCCTCGCGATGCGTTGCTGAAGCGTGTCGCGAAGTCCCACGCTTCGGCAACGCGTCGCGAGGCATAACACTTTGTATATTCCCACGATATACAAAGGGAGTGGAGGGAATGATTTAGCACATGGTAGACAGCTCATTGTTCACACTGATTAAAACCAATGAGAACAATGTTTTGTGTTTTTTCTTATATTAATTATATATTTATTAAATGAACTTATTATAATATTACTTTAAATTTTCCTTATTTGTAAAACTATATTTATGGCTCTCGAATAATTTTTAAATTGTTATGACGGACAGGTTTGGCTCTTCCGTCTTAAAAGTTTGCCGACTCCTGTTCTATGAGATATTTTTTTCAGAATCAACTCAATTAATTCGTAAAAACATGTAGTTCGTAAAATGCGTAATTCGTAAAAATGCGAGTGCACTATAGTTCAAAAGTATTTCGAGCAAAATTTACTATTCGCAAAAAGATTCAAAATGGATCTCGAATAATTTTTAAATTGTTATGACGGACAGGTTTTTGGCTCTTCCGTCTTAAAAGTTTGCCGACTCCTGTTCTATGAGATATTTTTTTCAGAATCAACTCAATTAATTCGTAAAAACATGTAGTTCGTAAAATGCGTAATTCGTAAAAATGCGAGTGCACTATAGTTCAAAAGTATTTCGAGCAAAATTTACTATTCGCAAAAAGATTCAAAATTTTTGATATTTTTACAGCTAATACTAACCAGCAAACAGAAATCATTTTTCTGTTGCTGGTTAGCATATAGCAAAACATACAGTACATTATTTAGGATTCAAAATTTTTTATATTTTTACAACTAATGCTAACCAGCAAACAGAAATCATTTTTCTGTTGCTGGTTAGCATATAGCAAAACATACAGTACATTATTTTTTTAGCATGCGTAGAGAGAGAGAGAGAGAGAGAGAGAGAGAGAGAGCTTATCTGAAACAAGATTTTTGATATTGAATTCGGGCATTTATTTCACAATTTTTATATTCTACGATGCGTAATGATTTAATTTGGAAAAATAAAGAAATACAAAAAAACTTCAATACATGACTAAATTTCTAGATCCATGCTAGGATTCATGCCAATTTTTATGTTACGATGCGTAATGATTTAATTTGGAAAAATAAAGAAATAAATACAAAAAAAACTTCAATACATGACTAAATTTCTAGATCCATGCTAGGATTCATGCCAATTTTGAAAAATATCAATATTTGGCACTACTTTATACTTTTTTTTTACGAAGAATCGATGCTATCCAGTATTTATCTGGGAAATAAGGATACTTGCGTAACATTGATATCGAATGTTTCAATGAATAATTTTTACAGAAATAAATGATTGTCCAAAGTATAGTAATTTAATTATAAAATAATAATAATAATAATATATTACGCACGAAAATTAATTTATTCATAGCGATATTCCATAATCAAGGTTAAAAATATCCGAATTTTGCTATTTTTCTAATTTGATAAAAATTATTTCTATAAAACAATTATTTATTCATTGAAAATTAGATAATTATTGGATATTTAGGATTATTAGTGGGCTTCTTGGTCTATTTTATTATAAAATAGCTATGATTATTAAAAAAAAGTCCGGTTTTAACTCTCAATTATTTCAAAAATCTCTGAGTAAACATAATCACTGCATTTTAGGAAATTTGCTGGTATTTGATAAAAATTATTTCTATAAAACAAATATTTATTCATTGAAAATTAGATAATTATTGGATATTTAGGATTATTACTGGGCTTCTTGGTCTATTTTATTATAAAATAGCTATGATTATTGAAAAAAGTCCGATTTTTAACTCGCAATTATTTCAAAAATCTCTGAGTAAACATAATCACTGCATTTTAGGAAATTTGCTGGTCAGCAGATTTCAAAATTAAACGATTTAAATATAAAATTTTATTTGAAAATAGTATATATATTTAAAACTTTCCCAAGTTATCAGTCACCATTAATACTTAAATTAAAAGATTTGATATTTTCACTTCAATATCTTCCTTTCTTTTATATGTAATTGAAAAAAAAATTCTTTACCAATCATTAAAATTATCTGCTTTCTGTCGATATTTTTTTTTATTGATACAATCAAGTAACACATTTATTTCAATATTTACTGAATATAGATAAGCATAAAATATCGAAGCATCGATTGAATCCCTAAGCATAGTATTTTTCATCATAATATAAACTTTAAGAAGCTGAGATTCGAAGAAAAAAAAACCATATGCACTATAGTAAAGAATTGATGCACTCTAATCATCATAAATGTCATATTCGAAGGAAAAAAAAAAAACCATATGCACTATAGTAAAGAATTGATGCACTCTAATCATCATAAATGTCAAAATGAACTAAATTCCCATTTACATTAAGATAGAAAATATATTTAAAAAATAATAATAAAATAAAAACAGTAGCAAACATTTTTACTTATTTTTAATCAGTAATTTTAACGTTTATTTTGTATTATTTGCATCATGATGATAATATGTATAGGCTAAATAAGAAATATACTATTGAAAGTTAAGAAATGTAAGCATTAATTGTAGGATGAATCATTATAACAGTGAAATAAATTAAAGCACAAAAGTAAGAGATTAAGCTCCTAATTTTGTGCTTCAGTTTATTTCATTGAAATTTAAACAATACTGCACAATTATTCCTTGTTTAATAATTCGGTATTTCTCGAAAATATCCGATGAAATTCAATTAAGATAAACAAACTAAGGAATAGAAATAAAGATATTTATTGGTAAGGTAACTTTTACCTAATTAATTTTATATCGAACAAATATTTTTCATGATAAAGTAAACTATAAGAGAATTTATTATTGAGAACAAAAACAAGAGTAATCGAAGCATTTAGGATTATTGTAATTCTTTGCCTAAATTCAGTACTACGCCATCTAAACTTTTTAATTTTATCCAGAGCAAATTTAATTTGTTTTTAAATATAGTTTTAACACTCCAACCATAAATTGTATATATTACATAAATTATTTAAGGCTGGAGACACGAAGCGGCTTTTATCGACTCAGCAATCAAAAAGATCGCCGAATCGGCGCGTCATTCTTCAATTGTATCGTACACACAGATATTCAAATAGTAGTATGAACGTTCATTTCGCCTCATGCGCAGTTTCGTTCCATTATTTATTTATTTTTTGCATTTTTTACGCCCCTTTCCAATCAAAGAGGTTACTAAGAGGCGGACCAGTTCCAATCATGGGCTGCATCCACACCCGTGGAGGGGGACGGATGGTGAAGGACGGGATCACCGAGTCGGACCAGAACCCCGAAAAAACTTTTCAGGAGAGGCCGGACCCGAGTTCTCCTGCGAAGCATGCCAACGCGTTACCACTCGGACATCCGGTGGCCCATTCCATTTATTAGAATGGCAATGTTCAGAAGGCCCTTTTTTCAAGCGGAAATAACTGCTAGCGTATTCTCTTCTTAACATTAATTTTGATTGTGCGCACTCAAATGGTGCTATTTCTGAAGCGGCGGTTACAAAAATAATTTAGACCGGTATAATTTTTTTTAATTCCGAATCAAAAATTTACACGATTAGATAGAGTATGACGACTGTACTTTCACGATGCTATAGCATCATATTATTCTTTGACTGATGAAAGAAAAAATAAATTAACACACAATAATTCATCATCATATGTCCATGTTGAAATGTATTTTGGCTCGCAGTGTCGTGTGTATAGTTTGTCACGTACTTCGACTCGATTGCTGGCCTAACATTACCTCCGAACAAAAACATTGATTCAGATTCAATTTTTTTATAATTTTTTTAAAACTTTGGTTCATCTTCAATTTTAATTGGAAATGAAACTAATATATTGAAATATTCAAATTACTGTAATTATAGGCCTATATATATATCGAAATGTGCTTGTTAAATATCTCGTTTTCGCATGAATTAAAAAGACAGATGTTTTTGTAACTAAAGTACAGCATAATGAATATTATCAAATATCTATTACGAAGTTCGATATTTTATATATCATGAATCGCCATGAATTTTAAGAAATCATCGTTAAATTTTATAGGCGGGTTATCAGCAATGGGAATATCTAGAGTCGCCAACATTTTTTAATGACCAACCCAAGACACATCCTTGCCAGACTTCTAAGAAGCCCGGAACACTTCTCCGATTTAATCTGTATATGTTTTTCCATATCGAAAAATGAAAAGAACTTAGTCATTTGTCCAATAACAAATTATTCTATACATACTGTACGGTATGTTCTGTTTTTCCATTTGCTGTTAAAATGACACGGGCGTTCAACCTTCTTTTCTCGATGATCTTTGGGGTCTTGCTGATATTGCAATCGTATCACTTACATTATATGAACTGCGAAATATGATAACTCGCAGGATTTACAATTTTAATATTTTAAATAAAAACTAGTATCATCTTGATACAAAGCTGCTCTTCTCTGTAATTTAATGTCATTTTCCACCCGGCATTCTAAGTGACAAGACATTCCAGTATCTCTACGTGCCAATCAAACCCTGATAAGATCAACTTTCAGATAGCCCGGCCCCCTTTAAAAAAAATACATTTGGAGATGTGAGAATTAAACCTGATCCCCCCACGATGAAAGCATAACACGATTCCACTGCGACCATCCAATACGAAGCTAACACTTACAAATAGAGTCAAGGGCTGCCTTTGTTATCGTATACCAGCGATTACTGACTGCTCTTAATTTAATAGAAGAGCACGATAAAAATAATAGAAGATAACGATAACAAATTTTATTAAATTGTGAATTACTAGTTTTGCAAACAAATTGCCAAATTGTAGAGTTTTTATGGAATATTCATTTGATACTAAAAATACGGTTCATTATTTTGACCTCTACTTTTTTAAAGTCACCATAGAGACATTACATTATACAGTATTTTCTTTCACATATTTCGAAGAAAACCGGAACTTTAAGTATTCCGGGGAGGATTCGCCCTGGAGGCAGGATATAGAAGCTCTGTTCGATTTGACAACACCGTTACACTAGTGTAATACCCCGGACACACTAGCAGAGATAACGGACGTTATTGTCTTAACGGTAGTTAGGTAAAAAAAAAAACTTTATTAACCCAGCCTAAATATGAAAAGTCCTAAAACAAACACCTAAACTTTTAGCCCATCCGTCTTCCCCAGCTTGGAAATACGTCATCGCCAATTGGAAGACGGATGGGCTAAAAGTTTAGGTGTTTGTTTTAGGACTTTTCATATTTAGGCTGGGTTAATAAGGTTTTTTTTGTATGTAGGCTAGGTTAATAGGGTTCTAATGGTAAGTTCTTTTAATTTTTTAATTTTTAATTCTTTTATTGGTTTTACGTGAATGTACTTGCTTTAGTCCGTGTTTTTTTGTTTGTGACAAATCTGTTATATAAGGGATGTAGGGTTCTTTTAATTAATGTATCGGTTTTAACTTTCAACTTCCAATTGGCGATGACGTATTTCCAAATCTGTTATATAAGGGATGTAGGGTTCTTTTAATTAATGTATCGGTTTTAACTTTCAACTGTTTCTGTTTATTTGTATAAGGGGTTAGGTTGGTGCGTGTAAGTAATTTACGGCTTGAAACGTCAAGGTTGTTTTGGCAATGCTGTGTAAAGTAGCGTCCCGGTTCTATTACTGTCTTTGCAACATGGTTACAATCATAAATTTATGAGTAAAATTTTGAATAAGGTAAATGAAGACTGTGTGAGACAACATATAAATAATCTAGTAGAGGGAGTAATTCAAACAGACAGTCTTAGGCAACAACAACAACAGCAGCAATATTTTAGGACACAATACATATGAATATATCAGCAATGGTTAAAGGCTATTGAAAAGCAAAATAAAAAACTTGCATGTAAGAAATAATGTTATAATGATGTTTAACATGATTAGGACTGATATATCAATATTTAATTATGATGAAGATCCTAAGATAGATGTATATTGTGGAGACCCGCGACTGTACAATCGTTTATCACGCATTTTCTTGTGATGAATCATTAATTGTACGAATAAATAAGTCAAAATTAAAAATGAGAAAGGAGTTTCTCGTTTGCTACGGAAACTTCTCCCAATAAATAACACAAAAAAAAAGAGATAATGATATATTCATATGTATTGTATCCTAAAATATTGCTGCTGTTGTTGTTGTTGTTGCCTAAGATTGTCTGTTTGAATTACTCCCTCTACTAGATTCCATTGCTGATATATTCATATATATTGTATCCTAAAATATTGCTGTTGTTGTTGTTGTTGTTGCCTAAGATTGTCTGTTTGAATTACTCCCTCTACTAGATTATTTATATGTTGTCTCACACAGTCTTCATTTACCTTATTCAAAATTTTACTCATAAATTTATGATTGTAACCATGTTTTAAACCTTTTTTCATAATATCAAACTTCAATTCTCTTCCTTCATCATCACTACAATACATATAGGCTCTTTTAAATTAACTTTCCCGTAAATCATGATATATAATTGCTGTGGAATATTTTTCAATTAAAGTTTACAATTAAATCATGCTTTTTATTCATGTCATTCCATTATTGAACAATACTATAATGATTAGATGACAAAAATTACCAAATAGTAGCAGAAAGAAATCATTCTAGGAATGTAATCCTGATTTAAAGGGAATTCTGCTTTCATTTAATATTGTTTCAGTTAAAGTTGCAATTTTCAGAAACTAGACCCTGATATTAAATGATGACCTATTGTATTTATAGAGATTTTATGACATACATTGAATAATTGGATCTATAGGAGAATTTGCATTTAATGCACTAGCATAATTGAGATAGGTAAAACATTACACAAACTATTAATTAAATGAGTATTTCTATTAATTTTGATTTATTTTTGCAAAATGTAAAAATATATATTGTTTATAATTCATAATACAACCTAACAAGAGGATTATTATTCAAATAACCCAAACTAGCCAGATTAACTGCTAGTATAAATAATTTTATTCAAAAATTAAATTTCAGTTACTACTTAACAGATCCATCTTAACCTAAATTAAAATAATTAATTATAAATCCAGTATATAATGGTACTGTAGTGTAAATTATTAAAATGCAATTTAGTTTTAAAATATTACACAAGGAGTTAATTGGCTATTTTAAATTATTTGTTTATAATTTTTAAATAATGACCATTTATTCTTAGTTTAAGCTGAAGCAATGGCTTGTATTTGTAGTTATGTTAACCACAAATGCATTTATTTTTACACATTTACAAACTACAATTTATTGTTTAAAATGAAATTTTACTAATTAAATATATATGTATGTTTTTGACAATACATACCTTATGAGTTGTATCATAAAATTTTCATTGCTTGTTAAATGTCAAAATAATGTATTCTCTATATAATATGCATTATTATTATTTATATAAATGTATAAATAATTCATCATTTATATAAAAATACAATACTAATGCAAAATTCATATGCTTCAACAAATGTATCATTCATTTCATAGAAAATATTAAAGTATTTTATTGTAAATATATTTAAATATAACAAAATACCGTACGTGGGAAGGAAAAGAAAATATGTAAGAAGAAAAAGTCCAAGTCAGGGACAGAGAGAGACGAGAGTCCAAGAGAAGTGGCCATTAAGAAAGGTGTGCCGAAAGCGATCCGAAAAAAAATCATAAGTTGTATTAGTGTGTGCACTCATCAAAGTTGGAAGGAAGTAAAGAAGGAACTATAACAAAGAAGAAAAATGAAATAACTGTTCCAAAGAAGAATCAACTTATTATTAGAGAGACATTTTGACGACTGGAACTTTAAAGACTTTATTAACTAATTATAAAGGTATTTATCCTCCAGCTGTATTCGAATGTGCTGTTCCCTGTGTTCGGGTCAGCAGCATTTGTAAAGGGATCTCTCTCTCAATAAAGATCCAGGTTTGTTTTTCAACCGTATCATTGTCTGTCATTGCATCACAGGAGATTTTTCTCCTCTCCGTCCTTACCCACAAAAGCGCCACATATCCACATTTTTGGCTATAAAGAAACCTGACGCCACAGTTGCTCCATGGACCCCACAGTATGAAATTCCTATGTTAAATCATGATACAAATAAAAAGGAATACTATATTGTAGTGACAAAGAGATTTGAATATTAGATTGCAAAAGCACAAAGAAGGTATTAAAAAATGTTTTAAAAAATGAGCAATAAATCTGTAATTCTATAACAATTTCTGATTAAAAGATTTTAAATGAAAATTCTTGTCTTACTGAATTATATCAATTGATTTTTATTCCGACTTTATTATTTTTCGTTGTCATGTTTTTTGAGAATTTTTAAGTCAGCTAAATATTCTAGCTATAACTTAACTTTATATACAAGAAAATAATTTTAAAGCAATTTTATATCTTGAAAAATTAATATATCTAGAGAGAAATATCGTAGAAATTTAAATAAATTGTATTGAATACAATTATTATAATAGAGTTATTATAATTTAAGTAAATTTCCAGATTCAATTTCTGTAGGATGCAAAATCATAACTTTATGGTAATTGTAAGAATTCTTGACTTTTCGTGAAATTAGTTTTAAGGAAAGCCTTATCGGAGAGAGTTTTCTAAGAAAAAAAATCGATTATAAATAAACTTTCATTAAGGTTAAGCAAGAATGATTTATTTTATGAATCAAAAAACACAGGTTTAGAGTAGTCTATATATACTGTAATAAAAAAAGTACTATTTTCGTCTATATATAACAATTTTTACATTTAGTATTTTATTTAATAAATAAATTTATGGATTTTTATTCATATTCTATATATAAATTTCGAGAATACTATTTTAATTTCAAGTATTTGATTTTCATTTCTAATTTTAAAATACTGCACTTAAAATATATTTTAATTGATATTTCTTTATATAACTTCTTCCATACCTATTTGAATCTATTCTATAGTATAATTTTAACAGTTTAAAATAAATAATGCATTTTATTTTAAAATACTACAGAATAACATAAAGTTATTAATGAAATATTTTCATTAAAAGCCTAATGTTGTCCTATAGCTGTAGTTATGGACATTTCTTCCATACCTATTTGAATCTATTCTATAGTATAATTTTAAAATACTACAGAATAACATAAATTTATTAATGAAATATTTTCATTAAAAGCCTAATGTTGTCCTATAGCTGTAGTTATGGACTCATTGACTATTAATGACATATTTTCGTAGCCTAATTAATAATATTTAATATTTTTAAAGCTATTTTTTTACAAAAAAAATTAGCTATATAGGCCTATATCACTTTGACCATCTTTTGCACAAATTATCTCGAGAAGCAAGCATCATAAGACTTCCAAATTTAAAGGAATCTATCCCTATTAATTGTGTTATGTGCTTACTGATCTCATTCCAATTTGGAGGTTTGAAAACAAGAATAGTTGTCATTCACACATTAAAAACTCCGATATCTACGAAACTATCTGCTGATATAAACAAAACTGTACTTATTTGAAAGGATATTAGATATATTTTGTAATTGTTGGGTCAGATATCACAAAGCAAAATATCCACAAAATATCTCAAGAACAAATCATTACAGAGTATTCAAATTTTAAACCATCACTCTTCTTAATCGAAGATCGACGAGTACTATTTTTGAAGGCTCGATTGGTCTAGTCACACGATGAAAACATTGGAAATTTAAAAAATTTTATACACTAGACTACCGATTAACAGGGTGTAATTCACAATCCGGAATTGATGGTTAATTAGCGAATTTTTGTCTTAGATGAGCTAGCTGAAACATTTTTAAACATCCCGGATTATTAATTTATTATACCTTAAATAATTAGTAATAAACATTAGAATCAGATTAAAAATACAAATATTACAATAATTTCTTGCTGAAAATGTCTTAGATGAGCTAGCTGAAACATTTTAAAACATCCCAGATTATTAATTTATTATATCTTAAATAATTGGTAATAAACATTAGAATCAGATTAAAAATACAAATATTACAATAATTTCTTGCTGAAAATAAGCCGATGTTTTGTTTTTTTTTCAATAAATTATAGAACATTTGGATATATTATATATGTATAAATGTATTTATTTTTTAATATTAAATGTATGTTCTCCATAATTCCGATTATTTTAGGTATTTTGCGGATTATCCGGGTAATTCGTTTCCCAACTATCCTGGCTAATCGGGAATATATTGTAAGCCCTACTATATATTTGAAACTATTTGTCACACTTGAAACAAAATTTGTTCCAAGTAAAAAAAAAATTAAAAAAGACACATTTATTTTTATTTAAATAAAGTATAGTTTTAAAAAGTTTCTATCGATAAAAGCACACTTTTTTCGTAAAAACGTAACTTTGCGTACATAGAATTTTAACAAGTACAATATTGTAAAACATTTTTCTTCAGTTTTAATAAGGAAAACATTTTGATCAAAAAATTAACAATTGAAGCTCCGTTTTCCTACGTTATGAGCTATGCTTGAATCTAATTCGAGTATAAGCCATATTCGGAAAAAATACGATCATATGCTCGAATAATTTCCTAGTATATATGAATTAGACAAGATGTCTTTTTATCAAACTTCGTCACACTCATTGAAAATGTCTTGAAGATTTCTGATCTCAGCAATTGCTCACTTATCCACGAAGCATATTTTAATGAAGTACCTTATTTTACTTCCGAACGTTTTTGACATTTTAATTGTTCTCTCTTAATCATTTAGATCTTCTTAGAAAGAATTTTAATTATTATAGCCTTTTTGTTTTCTATCAACGTGAAACACGTAACACTTTAAAGTCTCATATGCCATAAAGCCATTCAAGAGGATCTGTTGTTTACTGTAATTCAAATAAAGAATTATACTCATATTTCTGAGTGTTGTTTGTTAATCTAATTCTTGCAAATACTTATAACAAAATATTTTTATGTACATTGAATTAATCCAATGTAGCCAAGCTGTTCTTATTCCAAAACAAGTCAAAACAAAACTGCAAATCGTTCTTTTCAATCATAGATACGTTGCTGACGATTAATTGATTTTGTAGTATATTGAGTTAATAAATAATTTTTATTAATAAAGCTAGTGTTACTCGAGCTTTCCTGAAATATTCTTTATAATAGCTTGTATGGTCTAACACTTCAGTTTCAATAACTCTACTTGAAATTCTTCAATAATAAGAATTATATTTGTTAAATTAATTTTGCTAATTTTTCAACTTTGAAAATTTTTAGAAAGCAGTAATAAACTCGTTTTTCGTTGACATCTACAGTAATTAATGATGCATCAACTACTTTTTGAGCGAGAAACAGATAAAATAGTCTTGAAGTTTTTTGATACATCAATGCCAATAACATAAGAGAAGCAATTGATAATTTTTATTTATGTAAGCCTACGTTATTGATCGCTTGTCAAGAGTTAATATTTAGAAATATGATCAATCATGACATTTTGAAGTTTTTTTGATACATCAATGCCAATAAAATAAGAGAAGCAATTGATAATTTTTATTTATGTTAGCCTACGTTATTGATCGCTTGTCAAGAGTTAATATTTAGAAATATGATCAATCATGACATAGGAATGCTATCTTCTTATCTTGCTTTCTTCAAATTTCAATCCCACGTCTATCTGAAAAACAATGAGAAGCGTTGAGAGTTCTCAGGCTACATTGTCTAATGAAAATAATAAATCGGTTATCTGATTTATCCATGCAATTTGAATTCTGATCATTCATTCATATTATTTGACAAAGGCTATATGGTACTAATATAGTGAAAAATAATATAGTATCGCAAAAAATTTTATTAGATTAAAACCTCATATTATCTAATTTTCCATTTGCATGAGTTCTATTTGTAGTTTATCTATTTCTCGTAAAATGTTTATAGCACTGGTACTAAAACATAAACATTATAATTATAGATACCGTATTTCTAAACATCAACAGGAAATCAACTATTATCTAAATGGGTAAATTCAGAGATTAAACTGTAATTTTATTAATTATATAAATTTCAGCGAAAGCCGCATCATATCTATGTATTACATTTCTAAATGTAATGTATCAAGAATATGCAACATCTTCAATAGGATTTTGCAACTTTAACGAGATCTCAATTGAACTAAAAGTTGCATTTTTAGAATTAATAATTCCTGGTAAAGACAATGAAAATTGTTTTTATGTTCTAAATATCGATTATATTAGAATCAATATTTATAATTCAATTATATTAGAATCGTTTCTAATATAATTTCCATATCGATAGTTCATGCGAAGGATTTTACTTCATCTTCATGCAAGAACAATTCTTAAAAAGGGATGAAACTCCGCAAGATTATTTCAATAAAAACAGTTAACGTTGGGAATAATGGAAGCTTATGAATAATAAAGTTTTCTAAGACGAAATTCTGAGAAGATGGATTGGTTTTAGATGAATTATTAGATTGATTTATAATTCTTTTAGCGCATATAATATTTTTGATTATTGCAATATTATTTATGTTCTAATCAATAAATATATAAATGATTACGAATAAAATAATTAGAAAGTATCTTTTGCTTAATTGAAATTGAAGTAATTTTTTTTTAAATTGGTCAAAATGGCTTTCTAATTTAGCCTTGAATTCCTAATTCTGACAAATAATATTAGTCATTGTATACCGTTATAAACTGTATCAGGCCTATGTCAGTATCTTCATTGTGAGCATAAAAACCAAAAATTAAAAACTCTTCGAGAGAAAAATGGGAAAAAATTTTAATAGAGTATTAATAAATAATAATTAGAATGAAAGTTTATAAATTTCTATTTTATCCAGATGATAAAAATAATATTTGCTTAAAGAAATTAGTTTCCGATTTATTCATTCTGATATTCAGGCATCATTTAATAATCTTATCACTCTGACTTCAAATTGGTTTGGAATTATTCTTCTTATTATTACTATATAGATCTATAAACTATTAATGATTATTCTGAATTTATTCGTAACAGTTAATAAATAATACAGTTTTATATTATTTATTATACAGTATATTGTATTATGTATAATTAAACGAACTAAATAATAATACTTGTATACTATTATTATTAATTATTCCATTCGTGGAGAACAGACAGTAATAAATCATTGAATAAATTTGTTTATCAATCTTTATAGTATATTGTTAATTATTAATAAATTTAAAAACCAATTATTAGGAAATAATCAGAAATCTAGAAAAAGTAATTAAACTGCATCATTAATAATCTGATTAAGTAGTTAAACTGCATCATTGAAAGCACATTGATATACTGCATATTGTAAAAATAAAGATGGATAAAAACATTCTTTTGACGACACTAAATTAAAAGTCGCTAATAATAAATAATTGTTCAAAAAAAAGTGACATGTATTTAATTTAGAATCATTAATATTTATTAATTAATGCCAAAAAGCAAAAAAATTAACAAGTATCTAGAAATAATATTCAATATTCATGATAATTATAAATAATAATTAAATAGCAAATTGATAATTAGTAGACATATTTTATGTATACTATTAATTGATTGAACCATTTTTATTTTCTTTAGATAATAGCAAAAGAAAGCATAGTTTTTGAATGAAAAATAAATTTCAAAATTTTATCGAATATCATAATTTAAATTTTCTGAATACGTTTTGAATAGTTTAAGAATGATACAGTACTTGTATGTGATAAAATATTATGAACGTTATAAAAAAAAACTTATGGTCAGGATGAGATGAAATTATCATATAACATGAAATAATTAATAACTTATTACATTTGATTTTAAGCTAACAAGTAAAGTTTAGATTGAATGCTAATGAACAACATACATTTATATATATATATATATACATGTCTGTTCGTTATTCTACCGTGAGGGCAAACAAATGTATAGTAATTCATACCTAGTATCACAGAGTAGCGTTAAGTGCACTCGATGACGTTCATAATACTCAACCAAAAATAGCTAATAAATAAATTTTATCCTATAGTAACGCTATTTCTGAAAGTTAAAATTGAATAAACTGCTTCAAATGCTTTTTAAATTTTTTATATAATAAGTATGGACAAAAATATGTTTCAATAGATAAAATTCATAAATAATCAAATAAATTTATTTCTAGTAATAATATATACAGATCGGAAGAGCGGTTCAGCAGGAATGCCGAGACCGATATCGTATGCCGTCTTCTGCTTGAAAAAAAAAAAATTTTCGTAATAAATTTTATTTAAAAATATTTAATACAATTAATTAACGTATAGAAAATTCTCACATATAAAAATTAGAAAAAAAAAAAAAAACAGAATTTATGCAGATCTAAAATAAGATGATTTTATGTTTTCATTTATAATTTATATAAGATTTAAAATATGCATTCAAATCACTAGAAAAACAGAAAACAAATTTTTAAACTGTATATTTTGTTAATATTGCATTATTTTTTATGTAATATGCTGAAATATATGACTAACGTATATATCAGCATAAGAAAAATGTAAAGTATCCATATAAAGATATATTTTGAAAATTTGCCAGATATGGTACCTAGATAAAGTCCATTCTTTAGAGCCTATTAAAATCCAGTATTGAAAACCACATCTTTATGATATAAAAATCTTTCTTTCAATTAATATGGAATTTTAAAAATATATTTTATTATATAAAATGTGATAAATATATTGCTATAAATTCTAATTTGATGGAAACATTCTACAATATTTTTTCCTGATGTATCAAAAAATTCGTAATATCGATTATAAATTGTACTCTCACCAATGCTTTTTTAGAAAATATTATAAGTTTTAAGCTTTTTCGAAAAATATTTCTGCAAGAAATAATTTTTAAAAAGATACTTTTGATCGAAAATAACTGACGAATTCTTCAACTGAATGCCAGTTTTACAGCTGAAGTCGTTGCTACTTCAAATGCTGCACACTTTATTAGAGATATCACGTATTCTCTAGTGGTTTGATCGCAGTACATAGCCTAACTGTTCGAATCAATTTTACGCTTTTTCTGTTATAATAGTGTATGCGATGGTGATCTATACGTATGGAGAGTTATACAAAAATAGACTGCCATTTATTTAAAAGAAAATATCATTCAAAAACGTCTAGGTAAAGCTATTGCTGGTGAAGTTTTTGAGTTCGAAAGTTGTATAGGCTATTGTATAATAAAATATGCAAATTTATAACCACAAACTATTAGAAATTTATATAGAAATTCTAGACAATGTCTAATTGCATTTTGATTTGAATTATATTTATTATTAATTTATTATTTGCGGAATAAAATAATTTAATATGTTTATAAAATGAAAATACTGTAATATAACTTTACTTTATGATTTCATGGTAATGCAATAACAAATAAATTATATAAATAACCAATAAATAAATGCATTATAAAATTGAATTATTAATGCATTTTATATGCATCAATAATTCAATAAGTTATTGATCATAATAACTATCATAACATGTTAAAAGAATAAAATATACGATATATATATATATATTAGAATGATAAGTGTATAGACCGAAAATCGCATATTATTGATATATTGTGACAGCATGTCTAGAAAATTTAACATCTTTATCACAAAAAGCTTTTTCTATAGGAATAACTAAATAATCACAAATATGAATCATAACAAGCATTCAAGATCTATGTGAATACACAAACCTTGTTCATTTAATAATAAAAAGAAATAAATTTTTATTGTAGTAATAAATTTGCTACGATAAAAATAGTTATTAAAATTATAATTTAATATGTATTTATGTGAACATGCTTTTTATATTTAGAAATGAAAACTTTTACTATTTTTGTATGGATTTCGTATAACCATTATATCTTTATTTTTATATATACACAATAACAAAATTTTTATTCTGTATTCATAAACGGACTTTTATGATTATACAAGAGGCAAGATTATATTTTGTTATTATTCATTATATTAAAATTAGATATAACTTAATAACTACATGCTTTATTATAATTATAAATACAGTATCTATAAATCATTTTTGAAAAATTCTGACTTGTAACATAGTCAGTCATGAAAATTGACTTTCTTTTAAACATCCTAGTCATGAAAATTGAATTAAATGAAGGAATACAAGGAAGTTTATTTAATAAGATGTGTAATAAGAGCTGTATGAAAAAAAAAATTTAAATACAATTTAAAAATCTTCAGTTTCCGTTGTACAATTAAGCAATTATAATGGCATAATATCTCGTATTTGATAAAAAAAAATTTTTTTGAATAAATATATTGTGCTTGAAAATTTCTAACATACTTTATTTCTGATAAATAAAACTATAAATAAATTCTGTTTAGTTTTTAGAATGTGACATTTATCATTAAATTCATAAACTTTTTTGATTCACTAAAAATATTTTTTAAAAGTATAACTTTTTTAATTGAATTTATATAATACAATAATAATAATACAGGCGCTTCTTTACTTACGAACATAACTTGTACGTAAGTTTTGTTCGTAAATTGAGTTGTTCGTAACTCAGATACTACTGTTATTTTGGCTCCTGAAAAACTTAAATAACTTTATATATCGTATATTGTAATATATTTTACATGATATTTCATAATTGGACTAATTAAAAGTTTCTTATTTCACAGATTTTAATGAAAAGTTCCGAATATAAAGCGAAGAATTTTGATGTAATCGCTGAAATCTTGAAATACTGCTATAATATTTTAATCAACTTTGTAATTTTACATAATTTTGGTTGCTAGAACATTTTACTATCATATTTCTTGTTCGTAAGTAAATAGAAATTGAATGCTTGTAACTAGAAATGCGCTTGTATTAATAAAAAACGTCTATCTGTGACAGTCTCTAAGTCCCAACAAAATTTGGCTGGACCTTGAAAATACGACAACATGTCTACAATGGCCATGAATATGCTGTGCCGTGAACAGTGTCAAAATCAATTCTAATCCTTCAAATTTTTATTCAAATTTATATGTCAGCAAATCTTTCAATTATCAGGGAAGATTTAAGATTAGAATACTGTTAGGATTCGGGATAATAATTAGAATATAGTTTAGAATATTATTAAATATCTGAACCAAATTGGCCCTGAAGTCCAAATATGACGTCATTGAATTTTCAAGATTATTTTTGAGATAATAATTCTAGGGATTAGTTATAGTACCCTAAAGATGGATCATCCAATTGTAATAATGATGACAAATATGTCACAATGACTGCAGAAAGACACCATTTTGATATCATTATGGCATAACAGTTGATATGATTGCCATTTATAAAAGTAGAGGAAAATTATATGGCGGAAATGCCCGGCTAAATAAAAAAAAATCCTACAATGAACAAAATTTTCAGTTTAATAAAATATTTATGCATATTAATCGTAAAATTCCCAATTTTATATTAAATTATATTAGCTGTGTATTTTTTAAAATGTTCACGTTTTATCTGTTCTGTAAATACTGTAAAGTATTTAAATACATTTTACAATTCACATAAACTCTGCATATCTGTATATTTTCAACATAATAAATCGTCGGTAATCGATGGACAAGATAATCATATTTTAATATAATGCGCATAAATTGTTATTCTGCAGAATAATATTAAGGACAAAGAGATAGATCACAAGATTGATTTGATGCAGTTTAAAGGTTAAATAAACAAGGAAGCAAGAGAGAGATTATTGAAAAATCTCTAAATAATTTATTTTTTGACGCCCTTGATGTTTCACTAAAGAATAATACCAAAAACTAATTTCAATAAGGATCATTATTAATACTAAATAAAAATTTTGTTGTATCTCATAAATTCTTTTTCAATTTTCAAATAATAAAAAATTTTATTAAAAATAACTTATATAATTTTCATTGTATTTTAAACTGTTTCATCGATTTATCAATAATAGTAACAACTGCAATGACAAATTGACTGCAGAAAGACACCATTTTGATATCATTATGGCATAACAGTTGATATGATTGCCATTTATAAAAGTAGAGGAAAATTATATGGCGGAAATGCCCGGCTAAATAAAAAAAAATCCTACAATGAACAAAATTTTCAGTTTAATAAAATATTTATGCATATTAATCGTAAAATTCCCAATTTTATATTAAATTATATTAGCTGTGTATTTTTTAAAATGTTCACGTTTTATCTGTTCTGTAAATAAATGCAAAACTACTTTTTAATTGAGATTGTTGGAAGCAATTATAAATTTCATTGTTAATTGTAAAGTTTTCTTATCTATTAAGATACCTAAGTATTTTATATAGTCAATACCTGTCTCCTAAATAATTAATAAATGAAAAATAAATGAAGAATTTAATATTCACAATTCTAAATAATTTATAATTTTTACGTAAATTAGGAAGATAATATTGCTCATATTATGTTATTTTCATTTATTGAGTAGATAATATATAAAATTCCATTTTCTGATATACAAGTCAGAAATAAATTTTTGGACACTATCATATATCAAATTAAATATTTAATATAATTATTATAATAAATATTTAAATTTGCTTAAACAGATGTATTGATCATCATAAAACACTTATATCTATCAGTATTTCAGTTTTTGAATCTTTGATACTGTTAGATTTTTTCTTTAATCAGTATTTTGTACATGTGTATATTTATTCATGTGTGTCTAAACCATAAGCTTTAAAATTTAATAGAACCAGGCTAAGCTTTTAACTCAATATATTCAAGATAGTGTTAAATACAGGTAGGCTTTGATTAGTGCAAATAATGGGTCCCACGAATTTATCGCACTATTCAAAGTATTAACTGTATGTAAAATATGGTAATTGGTTCTTGCTTTGTGAGATTCAGGCCATTAGCCAACCTCACGATGAATAACCACAATACTAACTGTTTAAGAAATATTTATTTTCATATTTTACATCGTTGTTCATCATTTAAATTAATAACTTACCAGGAATTGCATCTCATACCATCATCAAACCAACCGCCAAATCGAAACCAAAATAAAAATCAATTTTTATCAATTTTTAATCAATCAAAAATCTTTACAATAACAAAGCTGAATAATAGTAATTGTTAAATAGCTAATGGCAAAAAAGCCCATCTTTCTGGTGTTTCACCCCTTCAAAGCCAAGTGACTGTTCTTGGACTGCTCCTTGTCCGGTTTTACTAACCAAAAACTAACATTAATTTGTTAATTGACATCATAAAAGGGGACGGACCTTTGTTAGTAAGACTGGTCTATGCTTACAACTCACATTAATTGAATATTTGCTCGCACTAAGTGAAAACGCTATCATTTTTATAAGTTGCATTAATCGAATATCGCATTATTCAAACTCGCATTAATCAAGATCTACCTGTAAATTTCATTCATACACAATAATTATCATTTTTGTTCTGATTGGCTGAGAAATTTCTATGAAGTTCCTTAGTCAGTCAGAATGAAATATACAGTAAAGCCTTGATTTATGAGATTAATTCATCCAAAAAAGTCTGCATAAATAAAAAATCATATAAGTTCAGCAATGCTTAATAATGCTAATGCATCCTTTGTTAATGGAATGAGTGCATTAGCAAATGAATTTGCTAATGCACCCATTGACAAAACCCATTAATGGCCAAATAAAATTTATGAACATACTTTAAACTTAGATAAGGCAATTTAAACCTGTAAATGATACTTTTGCAAAAAACTAAATTGTTTAATGAATTTTTCATTTGTATTTTATTGAAATTCAGTAAAAATAGACTTAGGCATCTGAATATCTCTGAAACTGTTTATATTGAAATTTTCATAAGTTGGGGACCTTCTTATATATATATGATTAAAAACCTATTAAATTCTATTAACGAATGTTTAAGACAAAATTTTTATAATAGAGTTTATTTTGAATGTTCATATTGTTTTTATAACATACACATATTTTTGTACAATCATTTTCTATTGAATATATTTATTATCAATAAATCATTTGTGAAATTTTCTCTATCCATCATCTATAAGCATCTCATATTTTTAGATCAGTATTTTAACCTACATCACAGAATTCTTATTTTTGTACATGATAAACATTATTTTGTGTTAAGATTCAAATATTTTACATTCAGAGTTAATGAGATCAAAAGTATACTTTTGACTATCAGAAATGTAACCAAGTGATTTGAAGTGTTCATCCATTAACTTTTATATGAAATTCAAGGACCATCTAAGATACAGTCAATCATGCATAATTGAAATGTGATATTTTTAAAATTCTTTCGAATTGGTTTTTTGTTTAAAGTATTGAAAATATCTATTAATACTTTTCGAATTTATAAAAATATATATTTGATAAAGTAGATATGATTTTATTAAATGTAATCCATAAAGCATCTCTACTATACTTGATAAATTGTATAAATAACTGCAAAAATTACTTTTATACTATTATTTATGTATTTTGTAGCTATGATTATTAAAAATATTATTCAACTGTTATATTTGCTTTTCAATACTATATGGAGTGAAAACCTCTAGAAGTAGTCCTTGACTTAAAATGAAGTTTGGTTCAATCTCTGAGGTGGTAAGTCAGAGCAATCAGAAATGTCCAAAATTTATGGATGGCCTATTATCAATATTTATTATTACATTCCATTTTATCATAATAAATTAAACACAAAAATACAAGAACCAGACAAAAAAAGAATGCTTTTTTATGGGTTTGAATCCATGACCATTGTTCATGGACTCAAACCCATGTGAATTGCATTGATCAGTTAGATACTTTACTGATTCCTCTTATTATTGTAAGTATAAGTGGTCATAAGTCAAAGACTATCAGTATAGCTTTTTGCTCTGTTTTTCATAAAATCAAGATAAAATATACTAAGATAAAAATAAAGAAAGAAACTTATCAAAATATTTACATTTGAATTTATAAAAATCAAGCATAAACATAGCACCAGTTTTATTAATTTAGGAACAGTTTTTATAAACATAAGATCAAATATAAGAATACTTTTATTCCCAAGATGGAAAATCAATTTGTGCAAAACCTTTCATATTAATATTTTATATATTTCATAGGCATGAACTTTTCCTATAATACTCTCTAAATTGTTTTTTTTTATGTTGTTGTTATTTCATTTTGATTAAGAATTTATCTTTTGAGTTTTTTTGTCTATTTTTTATTGAATAGAAATGACAATTTTTCACCTTCCAGAACTGTTAAAAATTTAATATTATTTTCAATCATATTCTATTCCAAAAACTTAAGTAATGAGCAAATATACATCACATATTAAAAGATTTTTTTAGAATAATAGGGTATAATTCTAAAAAATTGGAACAAAAAGAATTGGAAGTGGAGATATGTGTGGTCTGAAACATACTTTAACAAAATCTATATAATAGATATGCAGATTTTGAAATTTTATATATCAAAAATAGTTCAGATTTAAAATCTGGTTTATTTTGATAGTTTCTCCCTTTTTGTTTTTACTTTGTACTTAAGTTTAATATGGAGCAGATGGTATAGATTTTCAACATTATAATTTTTTTTATTGCTTATTTAGTATTTAGAAAAATGTTTTTCTAGTGTATGCATATAT
>AYEL01069401.1:0-31100 GCA_000484575.1 Olivierus martensii
TTTATAGCTTTTTTTTTTCAGTTTTATCATATTTTTTATAAAAAATAAAATAAAAACTACTCAAATGGCATTTTTACTGTTATTAGAAAAATAGTTTGTAATTTTGTAATTTAAATAGTTTTAATTTTTTATATATTTTTCATTGTCTAAAAGAATATATATATATTTGTTAATTAATCTTATAGTTTTGTTTTAAATAAGTATTTTATAACCTTTTCAACATTTTATATTCTGCTCTTATCATTTTTATTTAACAAATAGTTTTGTAAATATTAAATTGTAATGCTGAGAAGTACAAAAATAGCTATATACAGGTATCTTTTTTGTAGCATGGTATTTTGGTTTGTATAAAATCCCATATAATTGTGTTGTAGAGTTGCTGGCTCAATCAAGTCAGCTTGATTCAAGAAGCTCGAATTTTCTTGTAAATAAATAAATGACTAGAGCTTGAGTTTTTCTTAAGTAAATTTGAGCTTTGATGTTTTAAGTTTTTAAATTTTTTCCTTAAGAGACTTTTTAAATTGGTAGACATTATTTATCAAGAAATAGAAATTATTCCATGAAATGCATGCATTGAAATAAGATTACAAATTTTTTACTGTTTATTTTTATTAAATACTGCAGTTGTTACAATTCTAACAACAGACACGAGACAGTCAGGTCTATTGTAAATTCCAAAACTTCATGATATCAAATTAATTTTCCAGTATTTACAATTAAACTATTGTAAAAACAGAAAAAAGGAAATAATCCAAGAAAGATTTCGTTTGATACAATCAACTACCATTATTTGTCAGTTTTTTTGATAGGTGAAGACTAATAGATTTACGGTCTTTGCAATTGTGAACTAACTTTGAACACATTTTAGTAGAGTGCCTTCCCTTATTTTACTACCAGATATTTATAGCTCTTTCATGCTTTGTTTTTAATCATTTTTTAAAGTTTTATTTGGAAAGAATTTTAATAAATATGATTGTATGGTAAGCTTGGTGGCTAAATTTTGATTGCCCCTTTCCACTCAAATAAAGGTAGTAAGGAAGCCATATAGGCCAAGATTAAAAGCAAAATGTAGAAAAAGCAAAGACCCATTCCAACTTAATCTATGTGATGACATATGTGAAAGTAACCCAACCCATTCCATGTTAGGTAGAAACTTAGAACTATATTAGTAGAAAACAAAAGTGCAAATGCAAGTTAAATCAAATAGCTCAGGGAAACAATAGGAAATGCCGCAAAAACAAACAACTAGCTCCACATAAGGCAAACCAATTGAAGAAACATGTGGAAATACCCCAAAAACTTTTGAAAGGCTGAAGTCAACTTTAATATGAGGAAACAAAAGGAAACAAGAATATCGAAAGAACAAAAGAAAACCCAAAACACCGAGAACAGTAATGACCCTGCAAAAAGAAACGCAGAAACCTATTGGAAGAACCTCAACAAGAGGAAAGCAGAGGGACACTAATAACAGTGTCAAAGGTGTTAGGGAAACATCAAAACTAATCTTAACATCTTAATCTTTCTTATCAGATAATGATATTTTATGCATAATTTTTCTGTTACACAAATTATGGGCTTTTACACTTTACATTTTTATGAATTAGTTTCTTACTTTTAGAATTTTTTATGGAATTGATTCTGTTGCTTGTTATTCTATTTGGATTTATAAATTACCTTCTTAAAATTTTTAAATATTATTGGTTATTATATACTAGACTTCTTTGCTTTCTTCAAGTGTCTATTAAACACTATTTTTATTTTTTTATGAACATTATATTTGGTATAATTTGGCTCAAATAACCATGTATCATGAAACAAAAATGAAGCAAAAACACATTTTTTACAATAAATATCATTAATTGTTCTCAAATATAATTTTTAATTTTTTATCCATTTGTTTAGATTGATGGATGATTGCCTTTGTATTATTTATTTGACAAAACTGATGAAAGCTAGCTAATTAACTGAAATGCTGAAATGCATATTTTGTATCAATAAAGAGCAATCAAAAATTCATCAATTAAACAAAGATCTTTTTTCCTCTTCTATGAAGATAATTTGTCTCATTTTGATTCCAAGGCCGTAACCTTCTGGTTGATGAATAGATTTATCTGAAGCAGCATCTAGTTTGGCTATTATAGATCAGGGCTGTCCAATAGGCGGCCCCCGGGCCGCATGCGGCTCGCCAAGCCATTTTGTGCTAATTAATAATTATAAAATTACAAATAATAAATTACAAAATCATAAATAACTTGAATTTGTAATTACCTAGTATATATTTCAATCTCTCTTTAATTTTTGCTATCTTTAATTGGAAATCTGATTAAAATTATGAGACTAAAGCTAGAAGTAACATGAATTTGTTGTAACAGATTCCAGTGCTCATTCCTAGTTGGTTCAAAAGTCCTTAAATTTCATACGAAGATGCCTAGTAAAGGTAAACCATCTGATGGTTATCTTTACTATGTATCTTATTTTTCTCTGTTAGCTACCGCAAATGTAAAGTGATTGATTCAATAAAAACGTTCTAAAGGAAACATAACTAAATAATAGCTTTTAAAAGTTATTATAAATCTATTTGAATTGTTAGTAACTGTTCTTGTGTAGCAGCCATAACATCTAGGATAATGATATAAACTAACCTATTTTCGCAATTATATATTAAGTCTAATTGTGATGATGCCTATCAAACCAACATGATGGAACCCGGGTCAGGTTATAACATGAAGCATAGGAACAGATCTAAATCAATGGTAAAAATTCACAAACGTTAAATAGCTAAATAGAAATAATTCAAATGAAGAAAAGTTTTTATTTCATGTATGATGAAGCAGTAGTAGGGGAAAATGGATTCAATGCAGTGTGTAAGAAAATAAGTGACAAAGAATGCACAACTGATAATCCTTTCTATGTTTATTACAATTGTAATTCTGATTATTCAGCATAGGATTAAATTAGAGTGCATTTCTTAATTGGATAGTTTTTTCACTGGTTAGACTGATGATGGACGAAGTAATTTTTTTATTCTTGAGAACATCACAGTTGTGTTTCTATATTTCTGTCAGTGGGACGAGAGTGAGTTTCGTCTCGTCACTAAACAAACCAACTACAAAACTGGTCCATTTCATTAAAACAACATGGCTGCGTCCGTAAAAGAATATGTTGTTATGGATGGTGTTACCATTTCAGAGGATGTTAGCCCAGAGTATGCTAAAAAAAATTAATGATAAGTGATATATATAAATAATATTATGTTAAAATTCGATTTTCTGGATTTAAATTTGACATAGCCATTTTATTTTCATGATAGTGTTTTGTATTATACTACTAATTCGAATCACTGACGGACTGCTCATATAACGAATGTGACTCTCTCGTGAAATAAAGAAATGCATCCTAATTAAGCTATATCCTAGAATTTGAATGCAAAAACCTTAGACACAGGCTATATTTCATTAAAATTTTGCAGTGTTATAACCTATCCTTCAGGATGTTACAACCTACCCGGACAGAGAGATAGATTGTAACATTTTACATCGTTTAAAAAATGTTTTTGAAATACAGGTATCCCTCCTATAACACGGTAGATAGGTTCCTGAAAAATGTCGTGTTGTGTGAAACCTTGTTATATGAGATCCAGAGCCAATACAAAAAGAAGAGTTACGTTCAAAAACCAATTCAAACAAATAATTTTGTTTAGTTCCATATAAGAAACAATGTTTATTAAGAATATTAATAACACGAAACATAAAGAAAGAAAAAATATATGGCCTATACGTAAGCCCTTTAAAAATCAATATACGTAAAATAAAAGGAAAGAAAAAAGTATACAGCCTATAAAACATTCATATGATGATTATATCTTCCTTACCACTGTTTCGTTAAAACGAGAACGTTTTTTTTTCTTTAACACTATCAACTTCACTTTCTGAACTTTTTCATGCATTTAAACTTGGTGTATCTTCTGCTCTCTTTACAAAATTTGTAATCTAACCCGTTACAACCCGCTAGAAAACAATCGTTCCTTAACATATACAGGAAAACCTGTGCTCGTGGACACCTCAGCTAGATGGCCAACCTGCAAGCCATGGCCATCTTAATATCTGCCCAAGCATATTGTGGATTTTTAACCTGTGTAAAATGGCAATCTGCAATTTATACAGTGATAAAATGGCACCCTGGCCATGGCAAGTGATATTTAATTTTGGTACCTTGTGTGCAACATCTATTAGGTGGCAGCAAATCGTGTTTTGATCAGAAATACAAGATGGGCTCTAGATCTTCTGTCAGCTGAGCATTCTAAAGTGAAAAAATCCCGAAAGCAGATATTAATTAGTGATTCTTTCCTTAGGTTTAATTAACAATGTGAAACTGTGTCATAAACTTTGTATTTTAAGCTTTAATGTTTCATAAAGAAATTTGTAGCTAACTGTGTCAGGTGGCCACAATCTCAGCCGCCGAAAGCTGGACACCTAGCACAGGTTTTCCTGTATTTAAAAAAATTTATGAATAAAAAAGTTTATTTGCTCTTTCACATTCCTCTATCGAAGAATTAAAACTTATTTTTTATCCAAGAACTGAACGTTTGGAGCACAAAATACTCAATGGTAGCCAATTAACTCAATTTCAAATCAAAATCGAAAATAGACTGCATATCGTCCCTCTCATGGCCAACTATCAAATTATATTTATGACTAATTTTAGCAGGGTTTCCGCAATTTTCAGATCGTGTTAGAGCGAAACTGTGTTATAGAAGGATACCTGTATTAATTTTTATAGAATAAAATTTGTTTTGAACTAATAAAGAGATTAATAAATGATCTTTTCAATGATGTATTTGTTATTCTAAAATTGAAATTTTCATAGCTTGAAATAATTATAATATAAAAAGTATTCAAAACTGTGTTATAGAAGGATACCTGTATTAATTTTTATCGAATAAAATTTGTTTTGAACTAATAAAGAGATTAATAAATGGTCTTTTCAATAATGCATTTGTTATTCTAAAATTGAAATTTTCATAGCTTGAAATAATTATAATATAAAAAGTATTACAATCGTCCCCGGTCTCCCCTGTATACAGCATGTATATTCTATGTGAAACAGTTAGCGGAATGATATTTATTTTTTTAAAGCATTGATGATCCACAATTTTCGTGTAAGACTATATTATATTATACAAGTTTGATGTTATCAGAATAATTTGAAAGAATTCATTACTTTATGATTGAAAATGGACTGACAATTAAATTACTATCATAGCATATAAAGAAAGCACTATAAGATATAATATTTATAAAATATATAAAGAAAGTATTAAGCAACATAACTTTCATGAATTGAAAATTTTTGAAAATAATTTATATAAAATATGAACTTTTTCATTATATTAAAAACATGTGGAGATTTCTTTCTTTTTAACGATGTGTTTATTGACTCTTTCCCGTCTCTGTCTCTTTTTTCAACTCCTTCCATTCAGAAATGGAAAAAATTAGTCAGGATCGATGAATCGCTCATATGACTCTTTTTATTATTCAGTTTTATACTATTATTTTATTGAAAATTCAAAGTTATTAATTTCGGATTTATTGAAAATGATCGATATTGAATCAATCTTATTGACATATTCATAATTTTGGGGAATATCTCGCGGAAATATTGCTTGCTATGAAAGAAATTTATATATGGTATTGGAATCTTCTAGAGAATCAAGCCTATTGAAAATGATCGATAGTAGATCACGCGTGACTGGCGTCTACTGTCAAAACAATAGCTCATTTAAATATCATCAGATTTGAATGAAATTCATGTTTATTATTAGGATCTGCTAGAGGATCGCGCATGCAAAAAATGGTCAAAATAGATTCACTAATTACGCAGTAATAACGAATTGGCCATTTTTAGCGCAAACGATTCTTTAGCGAATTCCAATAATATACTGTATACGAATTTTATTCAGATTGAATAATATTGTCGTAATAATATTTACATCCAAAATATGTGAATATCTTTTTTCTTATTAAATCAGTAATATTGACTCCATTTCAGATTCTAAGTTGATATTTTTTTAATTTTCAAAAAGATGTAAAATTGAATAATGGAAAAGATCACAGGATCGATTCATCCATCTTAATTAAGGCTCCTTTAATAGCACCTTTCAAATAATAATATATAAACTAATTAGAAGATTTTTGTGAAATTCTAGATAACTATTTTATCATTAAAATGCCATCAATGTTTCATCTTTTAATCCTCTAGTTTCAATTATTGAAAAAAATGACGGGCATTCAAACTTCTGAGAAGATGATCTCAGAAGTTTGACTCTCCTAATATATTTTGAATTGTATAGGCCTATATACAGGATCGGCCAAGATAAACCGAACCCGACATGGGAGATGATTACTTGATTGGGTTCGGTTTATCTTGGCCCACCAGGCCACCCTGTATATTGTTTCTCAAAGAGTCCCGCACCATTTGATACCTCGGGACCAAATTTGATCTGGAGATTTCCCGCGGCACTGCGGTTAACTAAGCTATCCAGGGTCGAGATCGTCCCAGGAAGTGGGTATTTTGGTGTGGCAGGGAAAAGGCTTCATTTAAATAAGGACTGTCCAACAAATGGCCCAACAAAAAATCGTAAACTTCCTTAAAACATTGAGATTTTTATGTACTTAATGAAGTTTTTATTATTTAAATACCTATCTATATTTCCTATTTCCATTTTCTAAAATATTTCTTATTTTAGTGATTAAAACTTCTTGACCTGCTCAATGTTTTAAAAAAATGTTTATTAAAATTTCTGAACGAAAAGAAAGCAAAGATTATTGTGCTGCGACATTTTTGCTTATTTGTCATAGTGGATCAGGGCCACCGAGAGAAATTTTCGGGCCTGTGACAAATCCGTAGTCCGGGCCCACTTGAAAAAGTGCATCACTTTGGCTTAATAAAAAAGCCGTATAAAACATTAAGCATTTATTTAAAAAAGGCAAACAATAAATTCAAAATTCTATACATCACATACTATGTTATATATAAAAGGTTTATTTTGTATGACTGCTTTAGGTGCTCTGTGACAGCTTGCGAATTATCGGATACGTTATGTGACACTTCAGACCCGACGGTCGGGCCCTTTTCGATGCCGGACCCGTGACAAAAGTCACGAATGTCACCCCCCCTCTCGGCGGCCCTATAGTGGATGCCATATATTGTACATTATTTACTAACTTTTTTACTTCACAACCATCGTTAGAATTAATATATTTTTTTGTGCGGCCCGAGACAATTTTTTCTTCAGATGTGGCCCAAGGAAGCTAAAAGGTTGGAAACCCTGATTTAACCCTCTTCCCCACGAGAGGGTACTAGGGTACCTTTTTCATTTTTAATTCAAAAATATTACGGTAATCACAAATTTTACTTCGGTATTTACCGGTAATTAAAATGTCGATAGCTTTCGAATCCTATTCTAAACATTTGTATTTAGCATCCAAACTTAACATTTCTAAAAAACAGTATATTTTACAATATAGTATATGATATATTAATTAATTATAATTGAAAAAAAATATTATTGATAAACAATGAAGATTTATATCGTTACAAAGCATCGCGTGATATCATCACAAAATCGCTCCTTTGCACGTGAGTCGTTCTACCGATTTCAAGTTTTATTCGCGACACGATGGCTACGTTCAGCAGACTCAACGGTTCTAAGTAAGCAGATGAGTTTGTGTATCTGCTAAACGACAAGTAGTAATAGAGGACGCGATTATTGAAAGAAAATGAACCCCGTTGTAAACACCATTAAATACGTATACTTTATATATTATCATTTGTTCCTTTGGATTAATAAATCCATGGGAGCAGCCATCTTGAAATAACTCAACATGTTGGATAGTAGCGTAAATGAAAATCCGCTACCAAACGTGACGTCACTCACTCAATAAGTTCCGATAGTCCGCTACCTTGAAGACGCGTTCAGCAGAAAATCTCTCTGAACAGAGCAATGTTTTGTACTGTAATCTGAATGAAAGTATAGTAGAGTCTCCTTAATCCGACACGTGGTTCCGGGGTTTGTCGGATTATTGGATGTTCAATGAAACAACTGGAATTACACAAACGAATATGCTCAGTTTATTAAGACTTTCCTGTCACTGCTTTTGCTACGCAATAAACGATTTGGTTCTTACGATCTTAAATTTTATACAACCTAGATGTGAAGCAGACTTAAAGAGATACATGATTAACTGTTAACTCCATCTCTCCCACCCCTGGTTACGAATGAATCCAGAGAGCTTTTAATACTGTATATATAGTACTGATGAACTTCGGAATGTAAGTCGCCTTACGTGTCCCTGGCGGATTAACGAAAACAAATACAATAACAAAAAAAATATTTGTTTAGACATTTCTACTGGCGGATGGCGTCTTATCGAGGTTTGCCTATTCCATTAACATAGGGAATATCCGTTCTGCCAAATTTCTTGGCGGTCAGCGAGGGTGACAGTTTAACAAGGGGTATCTTATCGGGATTTAACTGGACAAAGTGATTAACCAGCTATTATAAACAATGACAAATAAAATCGGACATAGTAATAAATTTCACAATGTTTATCATAATTTATCACATTGATTCGTCAATATGAATACAGTATTGCTATCATATTTGTCGGGAAAAATGATGATGATGATGATGATATCTTTTTGTCAGTATTAAAAGCGGTAAGGGTTGAAGAGGAGAGGAGTGATCATTCCTGTCCTTTGACTTTTATGATTTTTATCATAATGTTGACAAAATTATAAAATTTTATTAATAATACATTTTGTTAACATTAATTAAACCAGTTAATAATATTTATCTTTCAAAAATATTCTAGTTTGTGAAATTTTCACAAATTATTATCCCCTCAATTTTATCTCGATTTTTTTAATGTTTTTTCTTAATTGTTTCTGCCTTTTCGACCACAGTCAATGGTCTTCTTGTGCTTTCGTTTTTCACTTTTTCCGCTTTGTGACATTATGTAAAGATAAATAACAAACATTAATACAGTAAAAACACTATTTTACAGTAATCAGTGTACCGAACTTAAAAATTAGTACGACTATAAACCTGAGAAACGAACGAATAACGATTGACAATTTGTTTACGTCAGTTTCTCTCTCTCTCTCTCTCTCTCTCTCTCTCTCTCACTCTCACATCGACAAGTTGTGACATGAAAATGTCAGGTGGACGGCGCGACGGTTCGCAGAGTGTCGAACTACAGAGACTCAACTGTACTATATTATAAACTAAATTAAAGAACTATACAAATTTGTCTAAATTAAAAATGTTCAATGTGCTCTTGTTTTCACTTTTCCAATGATTATGACGAAATTCTAAGAGATAGTTAAAGATTATAAACAATACTCGTAGAAAAAAGCACATTAGAAATTATTAAAAAAATACACTATATATAAAATAAACTAGTTTGAGATAGGAAATAGGTAAAAAAAAAAAAATGATGAGGTTAGACATGACCATAAATAGAAGAAACAGCAAATGGAGAGAAACAATTCTTGACTGGCAGAATTTCCAGAATTGTAAAAATATGTAGGATGACCAGACAAAAAATTAAATTAAAGTAAAAAAATACAAACAGTAATTCATTAGTAGTTAAGAGTTATAAGGAGAATAGCACTGTACTATTTACGTGTCTTCATCTTATATAAGACTAGAATCCGTATCCGTTCTTCGCTTGGGAAATCTATAAGTTATCATTGTTGTATTTAAAACGTAAAATTAATTAAAGGAACAAAAACAAAAGTTTAAAATTAAATCCTGTATTAATTTAAATTATTTGACAAGATGTGAAAAATATGCTAACTAAAAATATAATATGAAAATACTATGTATGTAAAATTAAATTATTTAATTTTGATTTGTGTTAAAATCGACTTCTCCTTTGAATATTAATTTATAACTTTCCTATATATAATATTCCTGATTAGGAAAGGCATCAAATGTTTTAATTCCTATGTTAAAAGAAATGTGTTTTAAATAGGATCGACTTAAGAACATTTTTCATTTTCTTACACCTTCAATGGACAGTGTTATGTTGCATGTTTTAAGGTCAATTCGTCAAATAATCTCTTCGTTGATCTTTATGTACTCGATAAACTAATACTAAGCTTACTTTTATGATCATGGAGAAGTAAACTTTGATTGGTAACTAAAGTCTCTTGAATTGGAACGGATAATTAGTTGGTATGAGAAATATCCGTGATATATGAACACACTCTTCTTTGCCGATTCCTAGAATATGACGGCTTCTACAGTATAACATTTCTCATAAGATCTTCCATTTGTTGTTGATTATCATTGCAAAGTTTAAGTGCATTCAAATTATGGAGTACCAGCTTTTAAATCTAATTTATGTGGAGGCATTCCTGAAGGATTTAATGAATTCAAAAGGATAATTAATAAAATCATTTTCTTCCACCGTCCGATCTATTGAAAAATAAGTTACTTTTTCTTCTTCTTTATCGATGCATTCGTTTTTAGGAGCTAAGATGATTTGTTTCAATTTAACCTAAATTAACTTAATCGATTCACTATTTCAAAGCAGACATATTGATTTTTTTTTTTTTTCGAACTTTTCTAGGGGATTTTATCTTCAGATATATCATAATACCAAATTTCAAATTTCTAGGTCATTCAGAAAAGATCGAATAATTAATGCGGACGGACATCCGCAGATTGTCATCATTTATATATAGTCTATATATAGAGATTGATAATTGTTGATGATAATGATTATTTATTATCTCTATCAATACGAATGCATTTGTCATGATTTTGAATTACATAATCTCTGAAGAATGTCTAGTTATAAGTAATTTGAAATTTCTGGATTTAAACAAATATAAAACATATTCATCATTAATATATTTTAAAACTAGTTTTATCAATTCGTATTTAACATGATTAAAATTTAACTAGTTTAAAAATCAATAAATTTTTGAACAAATTGCAGAGACGTAGTGAAGAATTTTTGCGCCTATGGCCAGGAAAGAAAATTGCGCCGTTCTAAAAAAAAAAAAATCAGATATTTTTATACTCTTTATTTCAATACAATAACGCATTTTTACAATAATTTTATTTTCCGAGCTCTTCTTTGAGCAAAATTATCAATTACATTGTCGAAATTTACATCACAAAACATTTCAGATTCTATTGATAAAATAATTAAATTGGTCAGATATTCCTAACTCATTTTTGATCTTAAATAACTTTTAATTTACTAAAATTCCGTTCTCCTGAAGTAATTGTTACTGATAAAGTAAGTACTGTATTAAACGTAATAATATTACTATGTTAGGGTAAGATCATGGATGAGTAAGATTTACATAATTCGTAATTTACAATATTCTGCAAAATTTCAAAATGATACATATTTTCCATATCAGTAAATAAAACTTGTGCTTGATTTTTAAATCACTCTATTAAGCATAAATCATCTAATTCATCATATTTAACGAAAACTAAACCTTTTCCCGTTATGAAAGAAAAGAGCGACGATATTATATGAATGCTCTCAAAGCGGTCGATAAGTTGCAAAATAATTATGTCGACAACTTCTAAAAATAACTGATTTAAGTTCTTGTTCAGCGGTAATAATCGTATTCGAATTACTTGATTCACCTGACAATAATTTTAACTTCTTTTTACGGTTTTCTGTCATTTTAGGTTCAATATGTAGCTCTTGACACTTTTACTTAGCACTTCATGCAAATCTCTTGAAAACCATTATTTCTGAAATATTTAAAATAATTTACTAATCCGTTCAGAACAACGGATGTTCGACAAATGTCTTGGCAATGCCGGATTAACGTAGCAGCAAAAATAGCATTTGCTACGGGCCCCGCGCAAATAAATATGTATATAATTTTTTGATCATCTAATACGAGCGTTAAACCAATGATCTTGTGATTTATGTCATATGTAGTGCCTTTTCATTTGGTATCACGAAAATGTGAGAGAAAGAGCATAAGAAGGTGACCTAGTGTGACTCTGAACATAAACTTCTGCGTGAAATGGATACATCCTATATCATCAACAAATTTGCTCATGCTAAAGGTAGAAAAATTAATATTTAATGTGAATGCGTTATTTTTGATAATGATAATTACTATGCAAATTAAAAATGTATATGTTCAAATATATTTGCGTTGTTTTATTTTTATTTTTTTTTAATATAGGGCCCCTTTCTTAACATGCTACAGGCCCCCACTAGCTTAATCCGGCACTGTATCTTGTGTTTGCAGTTGTAAATTTGCTGTATTTATCTCTCTCAGTTGTTTCCACACATAAACAGCCCAGAAACAAATTTATAAGACACAAGATGAAACAAAAGTCCTTTTGTACCACTAATACTATCTGCACCGAAAGATGGATCATATATCAGTAATAATATTTAGCACTTCTTTAAATTGAGTTTTTAGTGCAGATAAACAATTTAGAACACCGTCATGTATCACTATGCCTTAATGTAGATGTTATTGATATTTTTTCCCATTTTCGAGTTGAAAAAGCAAAAAAATTTACCATTTCTAAGTTATTATTTGCATCTTGAATTCCAACAAGATTAAGTGATGTGCAGCATAGGTTACAAAATATAACTAGATTATTAAATTTCATTATGAAAGCCTGCATACCTTTGTATTTGCCCATTTGCTGCATTATCATAACTTTGCCTAATTAAATCTTTAAGGGGGCAAAGTTATGATAGGCGGGCAAGAGGAGAAGAGCCAAGGCAGATAGGGTATGATTTAACATCAAGTCCGTCTTCGTTTAATTTGCTTAAAATTTCATTAGCAAGAAGTTTCTCTCTTGTCTTTTCTATCAAAGAGATAAATTGAAAAATTATTCGAAGCAAAAAATAAAAACCAAATAATTAAAAATGGTGTATATAATTTATAACTACAAAAATGCACTTTATCATCAAATATATTCAAATTAAATTGATATTTAAAATTTTATGAATTAATAACTATGAAATTAAATGAATAAAGATATAAAAACTCTGTTGACTTTTTGAGAATATTTACTATATTTTTTAAACAAACGATAGATTCATACTAAAAGTTATACAGTCAAACCCCGATAAGACGCCACCATCTGTTTGGGGACGATTTTGGCGGTTAATCGGGGCTGGCGATTTATCGAAAACACGTGTAGTATAGAAATGAAAATGAACTCCGAATTTATTAAATTTAATAAAATACAATACATTTATATTTAGCATCCAAACTTAACATTTCTAAAAAACAGTATATTTTACAATATAGTATATATACCGTACTATATAAAAAAACCTGTCCATCTGCTGTTCTGATCCTCTACTTTTGAGTTGTCTGTAAAACACAATGTACACAGTTTACTGTACAGTATCCTTATTTGCTCGCTACGCAATAATCCTTCAGAGTGATGTTCGAATTTGGGATGACATACGTCATAGCGACACTGGAGTGATGTCATCGGTGGCGTAACAATGTATGAAGTCATAAAACATTTTCGTTGCATGACATCAAACCGTTGCTTTATGATAACGTCATCGTAACATTATATACTGGCTAACTTAATTGATAAAATTTGATAGAGAAGTGGAACGGATAACAAATGCTATAATGAATTATATGCAGTTATCGCGATATATTGTATGACCTCACAAAATGCAGTTGTAATATGACGTCACTATGACATAATAATGAAATTACATCACGGTGACGTCATTACTGCGATTTTGTGAGATCATCGTGATTAGCCAATTGATTCCAAATGCTATAATAAATGAATTATATGACAGAATGATTCTGTTCGAATTTGGAAAGCCATTACAAAATTCCATGACGTCATCGTGACATGACAAATAAATGACATAAGTACGCTGATTTTGTCATCGTCAGATAATATTGATAAATGATCCCGCGATTTTACACTTTAATACATTCAGAAAGAACAAATGATTTCTACCAATTGTAAATCAATTAGTCTGATGATAATATGACATTTCAATAAACAAGAAATTTGAAATAACAAATAAAATCAATGCATGAAATAATTTTCAATTTAAAAAATTTTTCCTGTGCTACAATTCAATGAAGATCGATAAAATGATCAAGTTTTCGGTACATAATATCACAGCATTATGAATTTCAACGTTCCTCCAAATAAATCTTTTTCAAGTCGAAGAGCGGAAAGACATATAAATTCATAAATTCATGAATCTTTTCGAAATTATGAGGATTATATTAAAGAACAACTGAACGATTGAAACTGTAGAAGAAATCAACGTGCAAATAACCAAACTTAAGTTTAATCCTAATATACTGCATATATTTTCAAACTATGCAAGAGCAACGCTGGGCATAGTTTGAAAAATATTTTTATATTTTTTCATTGCTAAATTTTATAAAATTTAGCAACGAAAAAATTTAGCATTAAAGATTATCTCGGTAATTCATCTATTAATATAATCACTTGTTAATTAATGAATTTTTATATTAATGTATACAGAGACACATCTATTAATTTAAACATTAATAAGAATATCTCTGTAACTTCAACTATTTAAAAATAATGGCATATTCAAACTTTTAAGATTTCGTCCTAATAGTTTTGAACTATTTGGTGGAAATTTTTATGGAATTCAATAGAAATCATGTCATTGAAGAAGTCTTTGATGCCATACATTTTAATCTAATTCGTTGAATCAATCCAAAACAGAGAACACGCTTGGAAGACTGGATATTAGTTCTTTCCACAACTAGTTGTTGTTATCAAGTTTACGTTTATAAATTTTTGGTTTGTTTTTATGCCACTCTAAAATTATACAATTGTTTACATCGCAGCAGATAACTTCTAACATAGGATTGACTACTGATGTAAAGAATAAAAGAGAGATTACAGTAAGCTCAATTTCTGGAAAATCGTCCTTAAACAGAGCTTACAAGTATTTTATGTCAGACTGTCTATGCCAAAGAAGCATTAATGCGCTTCACTTATCTTCGTTGATTTATTTATAAATAATAAACGAAGAATAAAAAGTGTATAAATATTGTTGTCGAATGTCTCCATCGATTTTATTTCTACATTCCTATTTTCATATTAATAAAAAAATAAAAATAGAAATCAATAATTTTATTAACTTAGAATATATTGAAAAAAGGAAAAATCAATTTTATATTTGAAAACATGTTTTTAAATTTATTTGCAATATTTTACTTGAGTATTAATGAAATAATAAAAATATGTTTTGAAATTGTTCATATATTATATGGTATTGGATGAGATATAAAATATTTTCTTAAATTAAATTTAGATAAATTCATTTTTATTAAACTTATATTATTATTACTACTATTATTATTATTATATATTTAATTATGTAATTATAATTAATATTGATGTACTTAAATATTGTAAAAGTATATAATTATTTATAATACATATATATTAAATATTGTATATATAGTGAATCGGGGGAAGTAGCCTATTTTTCTCTAATTCGTTAGTATTTGAACAAGTGGCTATAGAAGGTAATTTATTATAACCTCCTATAAGCCCACCAAAAATATAGAAGATGGCTATTATCAGACGATCAATTATTCGCATTTGAAATCAAAAATTTCTCAGCAAGTGTTGGAATTTTCATCCAAAAATTATACAGTCATTGAAGTAATATTATTGAACGTAATAATATCAGGTTAGGTTAATTAGATTACGCCGCCATATCCTCTTGGGATATACTGTATCTGGCGGCGGCCACTTGTAGAGCCCATCACAGGCTGGCCAACACCCGTGAAAGGGTCAACCGGATGGTTGAAGGATGGGGTTCAACGGGCCGGGCCGGGCCCGGACCCCTCCTGAAAAACTGGAGGTGTGGGACCCGGATTTGAACCCGGATCCTCCAGGGTGGTAAGCCAAAGCTTTACCACGCGGCCATTCAGCCGACAATAATATCAGCACAATGAAAATTAATATATTTAATGTGTAGTGGATACTTTAAAGAATATTTTGCTTTTAATGTTGTTCGAATTTAGCCATATTAACTCCTGTGATTAAAAATTGCATCTCACCTTGATCAACGGAAAAGATGGCAAATTTTGCTTCAGGAATAAATGCCGAATCTAAATTTTTCTGTTTATGATTTATTTTCATAAATTAAATGATAAGAACATATATTAGGATCCAAGCAGAGGTTTTGTGTCTGAAAAGAAAGTTTAAAACTTGCAACATAAGATATGAATGCTTCACAGATATATGGTAGGCCTATACGGACATTAAAAAAGCAACTATAGAAAATTGATGATAAAAAACACTGTATGAGCCCACACAGTAAATAATTCATTATATGTTTAATGCTACTTGTTTATGAAAGGTTTATGAAAAACTACTAAATCCATTTTCTGTTAAATGTTTAGGATAGTTGGTTATATGGACAAATGGACAACTTCTACGTCTTTCTCAATTAAAAGAAATTATGCTATATTAACTCTTGATTTTCATGTATAGAGCACACTAAAGGTACCAAAGAGCCGCAATTTGGCCACCGTGGGTATATAAAATACCTAAATATTTGATTTTATTTAATTCTACTAATTTTATAAAATTTAATAATTTATTATATTAAAATATACATGGTATAGTGAACAAGAGATTTATTGGATGAGTAAAGAGTTAATTTTTGCTATTTAGTACAGTGGATATCATCCAAAGCGCAGTGGCATCTTATCCCGAACATTCGGGATAAGATGGTTAATTGTAACTTTTTAAAAAAATTATAAATCATGGCCCGATTATTATTTTGAAGTTTTTGATTGCGTTATATATACAAAACCCTTATAAGTTTAAGTGCAAAAAGCATGAGATGAGAATACTCAAATTTTAATATGAATTTTAGGGTCGGGAGAAAAGTTGGTCGTCTTCCCCCGATTTACAATAAGATATATACTGCATATATTTCATTCTATAATACATTGTTTAGTTCTTTAAATTAATTTATTGTTTAATTCATGTTTTCAACTATCATATTTTGAATAAACAAATAAACTATTTTTATTTTTATATTATTAAATATGATATTTGAAAAAATAAACATTTTTTTAATATATCAAGGATAAATATTTCTTTTTAGATTTACAAATATAAATTCACTCCCAATGCAATTTAACGATGAGTAAAATTTAATATATTCATCATTTGATTAAATTGAAAAGAATTTCTCAAATTTTTATCTACCAAGAATGCTGAAAAGAATCGCAATTTTCAAATACCTTTGAATATTAATCAAATGTAAAAACGATAATTTAAAATTTTTTAAATAAAAATAGAAGAATAAACTTAAATAAACCAAATAGATTTCTAGTAAGGAAAAGAATGCAAAATAAAATTGTATTTATAACATTTTTTAATATTAATTTTGAAATAATACTTTACCGGGAAGCATTTTTCTGTCATTTTTTAGATTTATTAATAAAGAAATATAAAATCATTTAAAAATAATTTAATGTTTTTTCTATAATTAGTAGCTTTATTAATTCATCTAAAAAAGAAAGAAATCTCATTATGATTAAATTGATATGATTATGATGATATTTTCTTTTTTTAAGAAATAAGTTTATTTTTTTCTGATTCTAGAAAATGAGAAACACTATTTATGAAATTATTCAGATATTTTTAGTAGAGGAAATTATTTCGATTTCTTCTATTAAAAATATTTGACAAAATTCGAGTGACTTTAAAATTCCTAAATACCCTATACTGGAAGAAGGATTCCAGTTATGGATATCCTTTAATCAGAACTGAATTTTCGTGCTCTGGAAGATAAAAAAAAAACTTAGAAAAAATAATATATTTCTAAAAAACCAAACAATCCATATTCTTTAGTGAAATTTCGTTTATTATTGAAGATGAAGGATTAAAGAATTATATGAAATAATTCATTTTAAGGAAAGATTGTATAGACTAAAAAAAATCTTGTTTATTTACTTGTTTAAGTATATTATAGATTTAAAATCTTGTTATTTATCAATAGATGAAGAGTCCTGTGTCTTTAAAAACATAATATTTATAAAATATGAGTCCTGAAGAAAGCTGTTAAAGGACACTTTTTTCAGAAAAATCTATGTAATTTAAGAGGAATTTAAGAAAAAAGAAAGAAGTAAATATTCTTATAGAAAAGGATGCTTTATGATAAGACTTCCAAAAATTATTTATCTTTTAAAATGCTCTTTCTAGAATTATTAATAAGTGCATTTACTAATAAATAAGAAACGTCAGCTAGCATCTAGTCAAGCATTTATGCCTTTATTACTAGGAAAGAAACGACTTCGATATTAAAATATTCTAAATGAGTTTCTATCCATCCTTGTCCACTTATTAATAGTTTTATACTTCATATATCTTTCAAACATAACTTTACTCTGAAGTTTTGATCTTTTCAAAAGTTAAATTTAAAAATTACAATATTCGATTATCACTCATAAAAATTTTCAGCTTTAAAAGTACCTTATGAGCAAATATTATTTTAAATAGAATTATAGCTAAGTTATTTTTCTACATTCAAAATACTAATAATTATAAACTAGCCTATATCAACTATTATGGAATCATAGTCCTGAGCATTTTTAGTTTATTATAATTTATTTATTATAACATTTGAAAATTTATCAATTAGCTTTTTATGTCCATTTTAACATTGAACTGATTTGGCCAGCATAGGATGTCATGATTTCGTCATCGTAGCGGCAACATGAAGCCATAATGAAATCAGTGCTGTTTTGTAGCATCGTTATTTATTTATGTAAAAAATAAGAAAAGACAAAATTCAGATATTATATTTTTCATTGAAAAATAAAATGCGACAGTACTCGGCATTTCTAGAATATTTTTATCCCGACGACATCATTTTGGTATCATATGCTTGTTTGCGAAGTTACTAATTGTTATGTCATTGTCTTACTGGTTTGACGTCACTGTAACGTCAAGATCTCAAGGATTTAAAAACATATTTTAGTTGCAAACCGAAAGTGCCCGATCTCCTGGGCGATCTCGATCCAAGAGATTCTATGTTGCACACAAGGTTTCGGGAAATCGATATGCAAAGTTTGCAATAAGTCAGTGTGAGAATGCATGCAGAATAGAAAGACAAACATTGCATTTTATATATTGCATTTATAGATAGAAATTATTGAGAACTAGCAATACTTTTAGAAGCACATACTGTGTAAACTATTGAGAACTACAAAGTAAGAAGCAAGATAAAAATTTATACTGTTCAAATTATGTTAAAATAATTTATTTATATTATAATTTATTTTTACTTTAAAGTTTTTTCAGCCATTATTCGGAAAGATTAACTAGAAAATTGAATTTGAGTTTTCTTAACAATTAAAGAAAGATTGGAAAGAACGATTTAGTTGCTATTTTATTCTTAATAAGGTACTTATCAGAGAAACTTTTCTGTTAAAATCTGTTAGTAGGATTAAGAATTTGTTTTCGCAATCAGTAACACAATTTTGCACTCTACAAAGTTGAAGCTTGAAATACAGTACTGTATAAATAAAACTGAGATAATTAACTAAATTTTTAAATGCATTATTAAATAAAAGAATTTTAATTATACATTGAACTTATATTCTAATATTAAATACTTAAAGCTATAAAGATATTTACTTTTACTTACATTTGCAATATTTATTTTACTTTACTTTTATTAATTTAACGGTATTACTTCTACATTAATACTATATATTTATCTTATCTTTAATTAATAATATTTTGAAGGAAAAAAAAAGATTTAATATACTTATTAAAAATCAATTTAATATTTAATATCAAATATTTAATTGATTTATAACATTAAATCGATATTACTTTATTTCTAAAATCAATACCAAGTCTAAATTTAATATTTATTCAACTTCATATAAAATTAGATTAATTATTTTTAAAACAATTCTATAGCAAAACAATAAAAAAACTATAAAGCAACGAAAGTAATAAGAATATAAAAATAAATTAATTTTTAGATTATAGTAAAATTTTATTCTTGATATTTTACAAAGGAAAAAAAAATAATTTCATTTTCGAAAAAGAAAATATGATTTATGATTCTGTTTTATTTATTATATCTTTAGAAAAATAAATTTTAATAAAAATTAAATTAAAATGTTTCCTTTGAGCAATGTTTATAGGAAAATAAAAATATAATAGAAAAAGAATCTTCATATAGACTAATAAGTTATAAAATCATTTTAAGTTTAATTTTAAATCAAGAATTGTTTCAAAGAACTATATTGTTCTTGCCTAGATGCAATATTAATGCAATAATGAAATATATAAAGTATAAGAAACTTTGAATATTTTTAATTGGCATTAAGAATCTAAAGAGAAATTTGCTGATACATTTTTAATATTTTAATTGTTCTTGCCTACATGCAATATTAATGCAATAATGAAATATATAAAGTATAAGAAACTTTGGATATTTTTAATTGGCATTAAGAATCTAAAGAGAAATTTGCTGATACATTTTTAATATTTTCCATTAAATGAACAGAATTTTCATTTGACTAATGATGGTAATTTGTTATTAATTATTTTAGAAATTTTTTGAAAGTAATTTTCTTTTAATTTTTCCAAAGAATGAATAAATTAATTTGTGTGATTTAATATGAAATTTAATATTTTATTATAATTATATTGTTATTTCGTTTCTGTTATTTCAAATTTAACTTTCTCTGAAAAATTTTGTACTGTGACACGATTTTGTAGTCTACTGCAACCAAAAGAAATCATAGCTAAGATTTTATTAATAAATTTGGATTGTTGGTCATTGAAGTAAGATGATTAAAATGTGTGTTAAAAAAATTTATAATAAAAGAACTTATTTGAATTAAATTACTGTTTATAACAAATCAGTACAATTGGTAAAAAATAGATCTGAATCATGAAATTTGATAATATAATATAAAATTGATAAATATGAATAATAATAGTAATTCAGAAATGCGGCCGAATAACATTACAATGTTGTTTGATTTGAAAAAGTCTTTAAATAAATTATATTAGTTGAATATAGATTACAATCTGTGATTATAATGTGGAATTTTTTCCGTAAGTTATCTGTAAAGATATCAAAAGTATTCCATAAGTAACGTTCCTCTAATTTCCATATTTTTTCATAGAATGTTTTGAAGAATATTCCATAAATTCTGTAAATGTAGAATGTATTTCTATACTTTATACAAAATTTATAAAGTTATATTTCGTTAGAAATAATGTGTTACATAAATCGTTACTTCACGAATGTAATTGCCAGTTTTTCTCTCTTGATAACTAACTTTTAATATTGTCTATAAAAAACTTATAAAAAGTTGATTGCAAAATTGATATGTTTTCATAGACCATTTTCACTATTAATTCGATTTTTGAGTAAATGTAATATAAATTATTAATCGGATGAATGATTCAACTTTATAAAATTAATCAATTATTTATGAAATTTCAAATGGTATCAATAATAAAATCATTTATAGGCATACTTTTTGTATGCCTGATAATTGTAAATAATAACATTTTAAATTTTGTTTTTAATATTAAATAATTTTTTTATAATAATGTTCAGTTGAACAATATATTGAATTATTATTATTATTATTATTATAATCCAAAATTTCCGAACAAAAAGGAGGCTTGTGAGATTATTGTCCTGTCCGGTGTTTGTTCGTGTGTCTATCCTCATTATTAAATTTTGAACTAATTAGTAATTTTCATGAAATTTGATGTGATGTTCTATGGTTAAAGGTCACCTCAACGCTTCAACTAACCTTATAATCAATTAACCTTTTACCTGCAACCATTTAAAAATGGCGGATGTTCAGCCTCTTACTGTAAATACATCTTAAACTATTCATTTGATTTTTATGAAATTTGGCAAGATGATCATGGCATTAAATGCCATGATTATCTTGCCAATGATAGCCTTTTCTATAATTATTTAAAAATGGCGAATGTTCAAACTTCAAAAGTTTCTCCTTAATAACTTTTAAACTATTTCATTGATTTTTACAAAATTTAACAGGATAATCAGATCACTAAAACCGAATTTAAAAACATTAATTAGTCCTATAGATTTATCCGTTTAAAAAAGCCAATATTCAATCTTCCAAGATAAAGATGAAAGAGCGATGAATGATGAAGTTTTTCCGTAGATTTATTAAGATTTTTATTTTTTATCTTTAAAGCAAAGGGTAACATGTGGCTTACCTCATTGTTCTTAAAACTTTCAGAATGGAATATACTTGTTATTAAATTTTTAAATTTAATCTAGCATTTTTGCAAATAAATAAAAGTTAAAGCAAAATTGAATCCAAAAATATTTTTGATCTACAATTTTAATTTTAATTCGAATCTTTTTTATTTATTTATTGTATAAAATAATATACGATTCTGATTTAATATCGCTGACTATTCTTTTTGAACAGTTTAAAGATAGACAAAATACAAGGGGAGAAGAAAATTCAGAAAAATATATCAAGATAAAATGACAGATAAAATCACAAGAATAAACCAATATACATTATATATATATAGAATCAATATTAAATTAAGATTTATGAGAGATTGCATGTAGTTTGTATATTCTAATAGAGAATTTATTCTGAGAAAAGTGTTTTCATTATAATTATATGAAAAATTTTATGTTTTTATTTTGAACGGTTTTATAGTTATTATTAATCTAAGCTGTATTATGATGATAACTCAATTCTAATTTAAAACTTTAATGAATTAATTATTCGATTATTTATACAACTATTTAATTTATGTTATATTTTTAAGCTAATTTTTCGAAGGAAAATGAAATTTATAAGATCACTATGTTGATATACTATTGTATGTCTTCCACTAATAATTTTTCAAGCAATTAACAGGTTTTTATGAATTTCGGTGGGATTGTTCCTCCATTAAACAGAACTTTGACACTGAATTTTTTAATCCTGCAACTCTAATTATTAAAACGACATCCAAACTAATTAATTCTTGAATTAATCAGAATTTTATGAAATTAAGTAAGAAGGTCAAATAATTGATCATGACCTTGATTATACATTATTTGATTTTTTCATTGTTGACCATAAAAATTATAGATTTTTAACTTCGAAGATCTTTCCCTAATAATTTTTGAGTTATTTGATTGATTTTTATGAAATTCATTCAAGTCGATTCTAAAATAAGATTAAGTAACCCAATTGCTCTATCTTTTTAAAAATACAGAGCGTTAAAATTTCAGAAGTTTTAGCAAATAATTATTGAATTGACTTAATCTTTAAAATTGTAATAAATTTATTTTTTTTTTTATCACTAACGTTTGTAAAGAATATATAAAATAATTAATAATAAAACAAGAACGACAACGATTTTAAAAGAATCTCAGATTTTTAAATATTTCTGAATTTTTTAAATTACTCTGCTGCAATTTGTTTAATTTTTTTAACTGTCATTGTTTTCTAAATTATATTTAAATTTATTTCTTAAAATGCTGTTGTATGCGATTAAAAGTTAGGCCAGTTTATTTTCGTTTACGTATTGCTATTTGTTTCGTTTTTTCAGCAAAGTTTTCTTTATGAAAAAGTTTTATTTTTGCGAACTCATCTACTTTCTTATTTTAACTGTTATTCGTTGGAAAAAAAGCATCCAAGAAAGAAAAATCAGAAAGAAAGAATAAAAATGTTATTCCAAAATACAAAAAGATTTTTTATTTGTATTTGCTATTGTCGTTTTATTTTCTTAATACAAAGATAACTTCACGGTTTCCGATTTTGTTCACTTAAGCAGGGGATGGTGTTCTTTTTGTTAAGAACAGAAAAGTTTAGAAGCGATTTATTCAGAATGGTCCAATTCCTATATAAAGTAAAGATCCAGAAATCGGGATACTTTATTGGATAACAGAAACATAAACTTGTATATTATAGTTAAGAAAAAGCTGTGTAAACTGATACCAATGAGAGATTTTATTAAATAAAAATTTCTATCCCAATTGAAAAGAACTGAAAATACAAATTCAATAGAATATCTGCCTACGTTCATCTCAAGTTGTAAATATCGAATGACAGTGAATTCATACGACTGATTGCGCCATAACTTAATTTTATTGATAATTTAAAAATTTTTGTTATTAAAGATTTTATTTAGCATCTATTTTTTTATAAATTTAATTAATAATAAGTGCAATTTTATCATTTCAATTCAATGATATAAATATAGAGTAACTGAGGGTATTATGTAATACCATTTTGTTTTTATAATTTATAAAAAATTCTAAAAAAGCTTATATGGTTTCTCATGTATTATTACCTTCTATTGACATTGCCATATAACATATTTAAATATGGTTACCAAAGTTTATATATCTATCATGCAATTCATTTGTCTAAAAGGCGTGGGTTAAATTGAATTAATTGAATATTCGATTTTTTTAAATAATTAGAAAAAGTCTTTTCTTCCAGGCACTTTCTAAGCGTATTAAATAAATATGTACTTAGAACATTATTTTATTTAATATTTGTATCATTTTCTTTTGGGTGATGAAGATTTTCGTTTAAGCATAGTGATAGATTACTAGAAAAAATAAAATAGTTTATAGATTACTTTAATTTCAAAAGTAGTCTGATCATACGTCTATTTAAAATATTAATGGATCAAACGTTAACTTAGATTATAATAGTAGGATTGAACGTTATTCCATATTTTCACTATCCATACGATAATATTTGAACGAAGCCTATTCCAATACAGTTGTCAGACAACTGTATTGGAATAGGCTTCGAGTACAGGATCAGTTAACGAATTATTCGGATAAAGAACACTTTCGCGAAAGATTTCTATGTTCGGATAACGAACACTTCACAGAACAAACTGTGGGACCCGCGGACTGACGGAATGACAGGTGGCCGGATAGCGGCGTGGTAAAGCTGTGGCTTACCATCCTGGAGGATCCGGGTCCCAGTCCTTCAATTTTTCAGGAGGGGTCCGGGCCCGGCCCGATGAACTTCATCCTTCAACCATCTGGTTGACCCTATCATGGTTATTGGCCAGTCTGCGATGAGCTCTATAAGTAGCCACCGCCAAATAAAAATATCTCACGAGGTTATGGCGGCTTAACTAACCTAACGGAATGACAGGCTTAGGTCTTGCGCATTCGTGAGGAATATGGGTAAGGATGGGAGAATAGTAGTTTTTCCCGATTAAAATGAATTCGGAGACAACTTAAAAAAATCAAAGATTTATTAAAAAAGGTAAAAGAGAGATTTTACAACATTTTGGTCTTAGAATGCATCCATACCAAGATGAAGTCAGTAGGCTTTTGGTTCTCTACTACGACAATGCTATTAATCACTTCCGAAAAATTCTGAAGAAGGGAGAAAAACAATCGACATTGGGTAGATTTTTTAACGGAAAATAAACATAATAGATGAAAATGCAAGACTATGTATGTATATATTATGATTATTACATATAAATAAACGTAGTAAGAAATTATATAATTTTTTATTTGCTTGGATTTGGGTCTCCAGAACGAATTAATCGAATTTCCATAAAAACCTATGGCAAATCGATGATCGGTTAACAAATAATTCGGATAACGAACATTATCTCAGAACGGATTATGTTCGTTAACCGATCACCCACTGAAGCCAAATCGCTCAAAATAGGAAAAGATATTATGAAAGATTCTTCCTAAATATTCTTAAGAAACTCGGTAAACAATTATCATCTTATCTGTAGTCTTGGCAAATCCGATGATTTCAGATGACGCAAAAATGTTTATATTTAATGAAAACACGTTCTATATTTTAACCCTTTCAGACCTGATTTAATTCTATTTATTCTAAAATTATATAATTTTAAATTTAGGATCTTGAGCTTTTTTTTTAAATAGAAAATATCATGTGCCATAAATGGTACGCCAGGACCGAAAGGGTTAAATCGTCGTGCTTTCCACCGAGGAAACTGAAACTGAGGCCAAAGTATGTCGCTACTTAACGTAAAAATTCTGAATTATTACAACAGAAAATATCATGTGCCATAAATGGTACGCCAGGACCGAAAGAGTTAAATCGTCGTGCTTTCCACCGACGAAACTGAAACTGAGGCCAAAGTATGTCGCTACTTAACGTAAAAATTCTGAATTATTACATTTTCATAATACCGCCTTCTCTATGAGAAACCATGCTATTCCATATAACCTTCCTATTCCATAATACTTCCAGTTACTCTATATAGCTTCAAAAAGCATTTCTTAAATCTAAAATCATTATGAAAAAAATCGTATATAAGTTTTTACATTTTTTCATTAATGTTAAATATTTACTGAAATGAAAAAAATAAAAAGTAAATAAAAATGAAACACGAAAGAATAGTTTATTGAATTAAGTATGAATTATTATACAGTAAGCTAATGATTACTGAAACAAAATATTTTAAGTTTTTCATATTTTTTACAACAACAAAATGCTATAATTTATTATGAACAAATTAATTAAAATAATTCATTTTACTTTTCTTTAGAAATTATTTTATCAATGAAAGGAAAAAAATCGCAGTTCTTATAAAACTGAACGAATTTATGATTTTATGTGAAGATATTTAAGATACAAGTGAGATGAAATACAAAATTTAGAAATTCTTGAATAATTCTAATTTATAATAAGACAGCCAAAACATTATAACTTATAGTGTATGACATGAAATTCAGTACTTAATGATGCGAATACAAGAAATTCATTAAAGGCAAAAACTTTTCTGTAAAAAGAAAATGATTGATAAGATGAATAAATCTATTTTTGTTGCCTTGATTGCGTGAAATTAATAGATTTTGCAAAAAACGCATTAATGAGAAGGAAAAACTAGAATTACAAAAAATTTGGTTGAATTAAATGAAAATATATGACCTATAAAAAAATTTGATGTGACTAATATATAAATTCCTTACACGAATTATTTATTCAGAACAGATTTCATTAAAAAAAAATAGTCACAATAAATTTAAAGCTTATCAAAACCATTTATTTCCATTAAAATCTCGATATCGAAATTTATTATTATTATATCTTTTATCGATTTATTTGTATAAGAAAATGAAAAATAATAAATATTAACTGTTATAATTTCATTTGAAAGAAAGAGAAGTTATGTTTGCAAGCTGATCAAGTAAGTAGAAAATTATATATATAGAAAACACATACTATGAAAACTACTGAATACAGTTGGTCGTCGACTTACGGCCTATGCGACTTGATGACTTTTTGAAAAGTCTCAGCAAAAAACGTCACGACAAAAGGCGATGACCTTTCCCAGCACAACTCTTTTATACCTCTGACCTCTCTTCACCTCTTTCATGGGGATGGCTGTTACTGTTTCTTACACAATCGTTCTGATAGTTCAAGTGACATTCCTAATATGACATTTGAATAAACATCTTAAATTATTAGTTCCAAAGAACTGTAAGACAGTCCGACACCTCCTGTTTTTCAATCTACTGCGTCATTAGATTTTATTTCAATTGCGTCATTAAATTTAATTTCGATTCAAATCCACGACAATAAAAAAGAGGGGTTTTTGCTTGCCCCCACAATTGTTATTTTTATTATTGTAAAATAACATTGATGACTGATCATATATATAAACTCTGACCTCATCAGCCTTTTGAATGTTCTGTACTGCACTGATATCAAATGCACTGTGAGAAGACACAGGAGTATCAATGCAACAAATTCCTGCAATTTCAGATTTATGTATGAATGACAGTTTGAGAAACCATGCCAAAGCAAATAAATAAAAATATAGAATTTAAACATACCGCATTATATTGAAACAGCGTTAAACGGAGCAGTGTTAAGCGGGGTCTTACTGTACTCTAAGTATGAGTATTAACAGTGTAGTTTGACAAAGAAACTAATAATAATTTTCTTTAATATACGAACATTAATCAGTTAATGTTGGATTTTACTCCAACGAAAATAAGCAATAATTTGCAATAACATAGCAATTAAAAATGAGATATTGTTTAGTATATACAGTGGATTCCACTTAATTGGGACAGCCACATAATTGGGACAAATCTCAAAGAACGGATTGCACGTGAATACAGTGGATACCGCTTAATTGGGACACCGGTTAATTGGGACAAATCTCAAAGAATGGAAACCAAACTAATAAACTAATACATAATTTTAACGCTTAATTGGGACAGTAGCAGAAAAGGAATTTTCAAGTTTTGATATGTTTTAGGGATTTTTCGAAAGTATGGCAACACTATGTACACTAATACTTGTTGTGTAATACACTATAATACTTGTTGTGTGCTTTCTTAAAAAATTCCTTATATAAAAATTATAACAACATTTTATTGTACCAGTAATTTTTCAGGTTAAACCTTTCTACAAGACAATACAGACTAACACAATGGAGCGGGTCGTTTCTTATTGTCTTATTACATACATATCGTCGATACACTGTAGCTGCACTAATATAAACATCCATTCTTTAATAAAATTATAAGTAAATATCATCATGCATAACAATACTGTATTCGGCAACACTTGCGTGATGAGAATCAGTTATCTATCGTCCAATATAATACTGTATTCGGCATCACTAGCCTGATGAAAATCAGTTAGCTATCGTCGTGAGTCTGGCAAGTGTGCATCTACTTAAGAGTCTATTGTTACTGTACCTAGCAATATTTATTTACACCTGAGTCTGGCAAGTGTGTCTACTTAAGAGTCTACTGTTACTGTACCTAGTGATATTCATTTACAGTGTCGATTTAATCTACCATTACTGTACCTAGCAATATTCATTTACAGTGTCGATTTTATTTAATTACTGTATCTAGCGATATTCATTTACAGTGTCGATTTTATTTAAAATTAAATCACCGAGATGCCAAAAAATGATTTTACACTTTCGAGTAAAATTGCTTGGCTGGATAAAATTAAAAGCACTATTTAAAATAAAGCTATCGTAGACTCGCTGATATAACTGGTGTACCAAAATCAAAAGGCCGTCGTAGACTCCTGATAACTGGTATACCAAAATCAACCATAGCTAGGGTTGTCATCCGCCCCGATATATCGGGACCGTCACTATTATGGACCTTCTTGTTCCGACATCCCGACAAATAAAAAGTAATTATATTAAATAAATTTTTTACTTCATTTCTACACCATAAGTCGAAGAAGCATTAAATCAATGGATTTCTATAGTTAGCGGGCGAGGCGTGAATATCATTAATGGTTTTCTAAAGTTAGCAGGCAAAGTGTGAATATCGGCAGCCCAGTGTTGATGGCGAAGTCAGAGGAGATCGATAAAAAGCTAATCAACTAATTATGTTTTACCTAATTATTATGTTTTACTTATTATTAACCTAATTATTATGTTTTACCTATTATTTATTTACCTACGAATTACATATTTTATTTTAGAATTTATTATTACGTAAAAAGCTAATCATTAGGTACCTATTTTAATAAAACATTTTAATGTTTTATTAAAATAGGTACCTAATTATTATTTTTTTTACCTATTATTTATTTACCTACGAATGTGAATCCACTGTATTGTTAATAAATATATGTCCGACATATGACCAGATCGATTTACGACCTGTCAGTCAAAACCGAAATCCGTCGTAAGTTTAATAAATATATGGCCGACATATGACCAGATCGATTTACGACCTGTCAGTCAAAACCGAAATCCGTCGTAAGTCGACGACCAAGTGTAGAACAAATATGTAAGAACAGTTTAAATTGTTTGTTTTAATAGATTTTTTTTTATATTCGTTTGGTTCAGCCGTTTAATTGAGCCAAAATGGCTTAGTCCCAATGTGTCCCAATTAAGTGGAATCCATTGTATATTGTTTATTGATTTTATGTAACATAAATAAGGTTTTTTTTATTTTCTTCAAAAACAAAAAATCAAAAAATTAACTTCAGAATACATTTTGAAACATATTCAATGAAATAAAGAAAATTAAATATTTAAGTTATTTTGGATTTTAATTTGCTAAATTTTATCTGCTATTGACCATATCTATCAGTTTAAAGCAATATATATATATTCTATATACAGTGGTACCTCGGATTACGAACGTCTCGGTTCACGAACAAATCGGTCTACGAATCAGCCGTTTAATTGAGCCAAAATGGCTTAGTCCCAATTAAGTGGAATCCATTGTATATTGTTTATTGATTTTATGTAACATAAATAAGCCAAGTAACTTGAACTTTAAATGTTGTAAACTAATATGTTCACTCTTGTAACTTATAAATACATTAGATGTTTGTTCTGTATCACAAAAAAAAAATATTATGGAAAACAAACATTTTACATAAAGTCAAATTTATAGAAGTTGGATACAAGTAAACTGGGGAATATCTAAATTGTTAATTAAATAAATAAAGCATTTTTTTCAAAACATTTATCATATCGTGTATATTAAAAGCCCCTAGCTAGCTGTAATGTATGTTTTCATTATATGAATAACAAACTTTTGCTCACAATAGACAACAATGCTAAATGTGTGAAGAAAAAATTATTACTATGCAATAGTAAGAAACACAAGCACATTTAATTTCATAACATAAAAATCAGAAGTAAAGAAATTGAGATATCAGAAGTATTTACGTTAGGTTTGTTGCTTATACTAACATCTATCCTTTCAAATTTACTTTGTGTGAATGTTGTTTCTTTACTTAAGCGCACGTGACTCGCGACGCACAAAACCCTGCGCACAGCCTCGCCCCCAGCAGCAATCCAGTTCGCCCAGCTCATATGGGTACAGTAATATTTCAACAAGTGTTGATATTTTAGTAAAAAATAAATAAAAAAATAAAAAAAAATTTTGTATTACTAACATAGTTATAGGTTTCTTACTAACACATGTTCCCTAAATTTAGTTCCTAATTTACTAACTTTCACTTACTCTGTAGGTTTAGGTACTTGCTTTAGTCATCATATAAGTCTTGTTTAATAGGTACTTTGCACTTTATTTTAT
>AYEL01069402.1:0-75828 GCA_000484575.1 Olivierus martensii
AAAAAAAAAAAAAAAAAATGCTACACAAGAATAAAGCAATAATGTTAAATTGTTGTTTGTTCCACTTAACAGTTTCTTCAAATTCTAATCATATTGAGCCAATATTCTATAGCCATCATGCTTGCTTAATCATGGATCAACTGATCTTTCATTTTGCAATTGTTATATATAACACAAAACTGATGCACAAGAAGGCTTCTATAAACTTCTAAACAGAATCAACTCTTGCCAGATCACATCCATTTTCTAGATATAATTGTGGATATGATAAGTCCTGAGTATAAAACTAAAATTTACAGAAAGTCTTCTTATGCATTAGTTATAATCCCAGCATGATCTGAAAACCTTCCATAATATAAAAAAGTGGCATTTAGAGCAATATTTAGAAAAATCATGAAGTACCACTGATACAAAACTGCAGGAATTTGAAACAATATTCACACAAGATCTTAAATAGGTTACACCTTTAGCAATATCAGTGACGTAACCAGTTTTTTTCTTTGGGTGGGCCAAGGGTGGGCCACACCGATGCGAAAGAACATTCTCCTATATGCTCTTTATTAAATCGTATTTACGTAACAGAATGCTTGATGATCGGTTAAGCAATTTAGCAATCATGTTCATCGAGAGAAAAATCGCAATCACAAAAGCTCTCGATTTGGACAAAGTAATCGATCGTTTTGCATCATTAAGTAAAAATCACCGCATAATTTTGTATTGAGCTGATATCAAATAAATACTTATATTTACCAGTATTTTGAAACTTTATTTATTCTTTCCAGCTAATCGCATTAATTAAGATATTTACCAGTACTTTGAAACTTTATTTATTCTTTCCAGATAATCGCATTAATTAAGTACTGCGTAAAATGTGTAAAGGCACGTTTATTCACAGCTTGTATATAAAGATTTTTATCACTATTAGCGTGAAATTATGTGGGCTTAAATTATTTGTAAATAATAATTTTTTATCGCTATTAGCGTGAAATTATGTGGACTTAAATTATGCTATAGTTTTTTTATTTTCATTTTTATGGAATACAAGGTGTCTTGGATTATTTGTTTTGTTATTTTCATTTTTACGGAATACAAGGCATCTTGGATTATGAGGTGTTTAATATATTTGGTTGTAAATTTTCATATTTATGCAAAACTCAAGGCTACTTGGATTATGTGAAGTTGAACTCTTGCGGTTTTCAATTTTACATTTCAGGTTATATATTCAGGGTGGGCCAGCATATGGGCCAGAACTTTCAATGCATGGGCCACGGCCCACCCGGGCCCACCATAGTTACGATAGTTACGACCCTGAGCAATATGAAATAATACAAAAAAAAATAACACACAAAAAATATAACATATATGAAATAATACAAAAAAATTTCAGATCTGTTTTCATACAGCAGAACAGTGCATGAAACAATTGATGACTTACAAAACAATAATGGGCAGATCTCTATATGTAATCTGACATTAGCAAGAATTACTAAAAAAGTAAAGAAAAAATATATAGATGTGGCTTTTGGACAACAAACCATCTTGTTCTTACAAATTAGGAATAATAAAGACTCTATTAGTCCCGATACAAAATCAGGGCTAATAGGGTCCTTACTAGAACAAACTCATTGGACAAAGGGAAGAATATGTTGGTAAAACTGCTAGGTGTTAAAAAAGAAGTTATCCCAGCACATGGAAGGCTTATCCCAGCATCATAAAAAATAACATAGCAGTAGACAGCCTCAACACTTGACTTGCTAACAGATTCTATGAAGTAAAAGTAAAATGCAGAGCCGTTTAATAGTCAAAAACTTTAATTAGAAACATTTTCAATGCACTTGGCACCTTCCTCAGCTGCTACTACAAAACTAATCCTGTTACATAACTACAAAACTAATCCTGTCACATGGTCTTATGTAACAGGATTAATTTTGTAGTAGCATCTGAGGAAGGTACAAAGTGCATTGAAAACGTTTCTAATTAAATTTTTTGACTGTTAAAGGGCTTTGCATTTTACTTTTGTTTTGTGCAGTCTTGTTGAACTTTTATTTTCTATGAAGTAAATCTTGAGATAAAATGGGACAATGAAAAATCATAAAATATATCACCAGCCCTAGAAAAACTTACACTGCAAAGGCTACATACACAAACAACAAAAGAAAGGAACAGGGAATAGTAATCAATGAAACCATCTTAGAAATTCTCCCAATATCCTAGAAATATTGCATAAAAATGTTCTGTGTTACAAAATATTGTATTTGTTTACTTAAACGTGGCCATATCTAGTGTGCTCATAAATTCTCACACAAAATTCAATTAGCTCTAAATATCACAACAATGGAAAATATGGAGGCCATAAGTGTATGTGCCTTCATTTTACCTTCTTGTTAACAAAAGATTTTTCCAGAATTTTTAATAGAACAAAAATGCTGCAAAAACAATCTTCTCAGCAGGGTTGTAGAGTTGGATGGCAAATGATCCGACTCCACCTTTTAAAAAACTCAGATTCCAACTCCCTAAAATTTGTAAGATCCAACTCTGACTCCACCCAAAAACCTCCGACTCTGCAACCCTGCTTGTCGGAATGCAATTTTGCAGCTACATTTAGTAGGAAAGAGACCATGATAAATTTTGAAGTTGTTAGAAAAAAAAATTAAAAAAAAGAATAGTATATGATGATGAAAGTAAATATATGGTAATGTTAGTGACAGAAAAAGATTCAATAGACCAAGAACAAAAAGAATGCCAAAGGCCATTAATGCTCTCCCTGCACAAATTTGACAAAACCTTGCTGCAAGCAAAAGAAATTGGCTCAGCAAATGAACATGTCAAAGTGAACAGTTCAGATGGCCCTTAAAATAAGACCTCAAAACTTTAAAATGAGGCACATGCCATTTTTTAAGTGTTTAACAAAAGACGAATTGATTCAAAAGAGAAGTTGAGCATTATTGAAGCAGTACACTGGTGAAGGCTACAAAAACATTATTTTCACTGATGAGAAAATCTTCACTGTTGAGCAAAAGTTTAATAAGCAAAATAACTGCATTTGCACTAAGTCAAGAGAAGCAATCTCCAGAGGTTTAGAAAAAGTACCAGGAATCAGAATCCAGCTTCAGCAATGGTGAAGTGTGGAATCACTTGGCATGGAAAGCTGAAGTTGCACTTTGTATCACATGGAGTGAAAATGAATGTAAACGGATCACATGGAAGAAATTCTAGAACCAATTGTAAAGCGACTAAACACTAGTCCTTTCAACCATATCAATTGGTCCTTCCAACAAAACTCTGCTCTGTCATATAAGATCAAAATTATCCTGAAGTGGCTAACTCAACACGTTCCCAATTTCATCTCCAGTGAAATTGCATATCTGTCCACTGCATTTCAGATATGAATTCACTAGATTATATCATATGGTCAAAGTTAGATCTAAAGATTATGCAAGACTCCACAGCAGTGTCAACAATCGGAAGAACGCTCTTTTCCAGGAATAGGAGAAATTTCCTTTGGAGAGTTTTACACAAACAATAGATGAATGGACAGAGAAATTATGCAATTGCATCAAAGCAAGAGGGGGCACCTTTGAGTGAGCAATTTAATATTTTTAATTTATATACATATCTTTTTTATATTCTAAAGAATAATTAAATTTATTCTTAAATAAAAAATTATGTGGCAAAACTTGTGTGTGGAAATTTATGTCCACACTAAGTATACATGTTTTTATAAAATAACTTTATATATGCATTTTCCTATTAGTACATGACATAGTTGATGATGCATACCTTTGAAACTTATTTTTGAAATCTATGTTCTGTTAGAAATCTTTATAATTGTCAATTTTTTCTTTATTCTGTATTTTTTTGAACTGATGAAGGTCTAATAACTCAAAAGTGCTTTTCAATCTTTAATTTATAAATTGTGTTTATTAAAGAATTTATTATCCTACAGAAGAGTGCTTATAACTTTATTTTTAAGCTAATATGAATTCCATTAGTATATGGATATTTTTATTTAAAACATAAATTTTGATAGTAATATAGTTTTCTAGTAAATTTAACTAAGAAGGATAAAAATATAAACATTTATCATACACCATTATATAAAGAAGGCATTATACAGGGTGATTTCTATGTTATTTTGGGGGTTTTCATGGCCTATAATTTTCAAATTAGAAAAAAAAATAAAATTGCTTACAGAATATGAAAGTGTAATTCAAAAAGTTTTATTTGGTAACATTGTATTCTCTGCATAGATGTCTGATAGATAACATGGTGTCATAATTTAAAATGGCATGCTAATACCTGATATTACACCACTTGATTTTTTCCTATGGGGATATATGAAAGACATTGTTTACAAGACTCCCTCTGATCTCCAATGAACTGAAGACCAGAATTACTGCAATGATAGAAACAGTTACACCACAGTGCTAGAAAACACTTACAAGGAGAGGGCGCGGTCTGGGAAATGATATAATATATCTATTTATATAAAATGCAAAGTTTGTTTGTCTTCCCAGACGATTTGATCTATCAGAATCAAACTCTGTAGGGCAGTGTTTTCCAAACTATTACTGTATTATAAAACACTACATACGTATAAGTATTTTATATATTACTGTTATAACTGATAATAGTGAACTGTTATATATTATATCAATACAACTGATATATATGTTACGAAAAAGTGATTACTTCGGTAATTATGCATAATCACCAACGATTTCGGTAAGTGTGACAAATTTATTTAATATATTTCGAATTAATCACAATTACTGATGATTATGCATGCTCGCCAGTTGGTAGTTGTAAATATGATAAATCATACTTAATTAATCAAATTTATCGGACATTATGCATAATTGCCAGTCTAGGATGGTAAATTTGATATTTTCTTCTCAACAATTTTTCTGATATTTTGTATGCAATTCTAATATTTAACTAAAACAGATTTTTTCTTAGTTTCCTGATATTAATTAAATCATTCTAATAATAATAAAACAAAAAATATATTTTTGATTCATTTTATTAAAATTTGTTTAAATTCGTAAGTTACTTTATTAAAACGACAAATTATTGATATAAAGCAACAAAGTCAATCTGGGGACATTATTGATACCATATGAGAAACAGGCATTGCAAAGTTGGATTTTAAGCAACTATTTTAACCAATCATATAAATATTTAACAGGATCGTTAACAATCCCGTTGCGCAACTATTTCCGTATAATTCCTCCTTGTAAATTTTAAATTTGCTATAAAATCGTACAAAATGTCAACTAATCTGCATGTAAACGCACAAAACGGGATAAGAGTGTAAATGCAAGTTAAAAAAGTTTTGAAGTTTATTTACGCATGCTAATTAGCCAGAGCAGACTTATGAACAAATCTACTATAAAATGCTTTTTACCGCACGAAGATAAGCTGTTCCGTTTTAGAATTATCCTTAGTTAAACAAACAAGGATTGGACTCTGAAATATATGAGGCGGTATAGTGAAATAAAACAAAAATATAAAGTGATATATGTACACAAATTGTTTAATGTCAACTTGTGTACTTATATCACTTTATATTTTTGTTTTATTTCACTATAACCCCTCTCACATTATATCCTTTATATTTTTTTCAAAGTAACAAAGCGCATATTTTGTTATTTAATATCACAAAATGTTTTTATTAAATTAAAAAATGGTTTATACGAACATTTTAATTGATATCTTTGCATTTATCAATCATCATCCCGACAACGTTCACATTTCGTTCATTTTTTTTTTTGAATAATCGTCCCTATTGGCTTTCCTGACATAACTGCGAACCATGTTATATGCTAGAAAAAGAAGTTAATAAACAGATTAATTGCAGAACACGAAAAAATAAAATTGTACGTGTTATGAGGCCAGAGCAGTCTAATACGCGATTACCCCAAGGTGCTAACCTGCGCTTGCCTCATATAACAATATTTACGGGTTAAGAGCTTACCAAGTTTTTTCTCAAAAAATTTCGAAATGTTAAAAAATGTTTATTTATTATAAATTTTAATCAATATTCTACATGCTAACCCAAAAAATAGCTCGTAATATGAAGCTATAGTATTTTAAGAATTATTGCACTTTTAAGATGCTGTCAAAGTTGTGTGTGCTGTTTGGACGTGGCGTTTTGTAAAGGTCGATGTAAATACTGAAATCGCATCATTCGTCCTGCGTTATCTATGTCGATAGGATGATATTAACTTGTAGCAGAATACTGCAGAATCAAATGGCAATATTTCATTTATCTTATAATAAAAAAAGCCTGATAATGCGCTTCCCTAACTACGAACACCACTCCGCCTTACTAAAAACTGTATATTTAAATATGTATACAGTATGCTACAGAATCAAATAGCAATATTTCGTTTATCTTATAATAAAAAAAAGCCCGATAATGCGCTTCCCCAACTACGAACACCACTCCGCCTTACTAAAAACTGTATATTTAAATATGTATACAGTATGCATATTTTAAGTTTTTAATATATATATTTATTCTTTTACAGTGCAGCAATATATTGTACATTTAATATATATATATAGGAAAAAAATGAAAGTATTAAATTGTAAGTTGCAAAATATTTGTCGGAAGAGGTCGGTTTTTATATAAACAAAACGACTGTAATGGTGGAGAAAGCGCGGGGTTACTGAGAAAAGAAAATAAACTAACTTGTAAGTTGGTGTAGCGTACTAGCTGATACTGATGTTGTGTGTTCTTTGTCTGTTCTTCTTTTAAAATTATAAGAAAATTACACATCTTTGTAACCTTATATATGTATATAATATATATCAGTGGTTCTTAACCTTTTTAGTGATCGACGCAGGTGCAGATTTAGGCATGGTCTTATTGGGCTTCGGCCTAGACCCTCTTTTAATCAAAGGCCTCCTTCGTGGTCAAAAAATAAAAATAAAAACAATTTAAATTAAAAATTTAAGAAAAAACTAAATTATACAAAATTTTTTCGTACTTAGATAAAGTTATGACAGTATATAGCAGGGGTGTGCAAACTTTTGGAGGACAAGGCCCTAGGCTATATTTCATTGACGCAACATATTGCGTCAATGAAATATAGCCTAGGGCCGCACTTTCCCAGTGATCCTATTCTTAACCATCTGACCCCCTCCACGTGTGAATGCAGCCCGTGGTTCGAAGTGATCCTGCCCTTTAGTAATTTATCTGATTTGAAAGGGGGTAAAACAAAATAGCAAAAATCACTCCCAAAATCCCACCTTCACCTAATAACTGTCTGAGATGATAAAATTCTCTTAGAAAATTATGTAACCAAAATAGAAAGATCCTAGGGGTGCATTTGTTGACTAAGATATTATAAAAGGGTGACACGTTAAAATTAAGCCAATTTTCTTATTAGATCAGCTTTCATCGGTCGTTATATGAATCATGGGTTTGAATAATGCCAGCAGTCCGAAAAAGTGAAACATCATTTCAGAGAAGCTCGGCAGGGTCGAAATTCTTTTAAATTATAATTTAATCATTTTAAATTGAAACGCCATTTTACAGAAGCTCGACAGAGCCAAAATTCTTTTAAATTATATATTAAAATTATAATTTAATCATTTTAAATTTGAAACAATAATTAAAAACATACCTGATTAAGAAATTGCACAAATATTAAATACAAACACCGTGAAATTACAAAAAGGTATTGAGTTGACTGACTGACAAAACGATTTTATTTGATATTGATTATATTTTGCAATCGATTTCTTATGCAATGACGTTTATTCTGGCTAACGGTTAATCAAATCTATTTTTGTATGAAATATGACACTGAAATGACATCTACAGTTTACCATGTGATTTGTTATTTATTACTTTTCTAGAAATTACATAAACTATATTGCTGAGATATGTGAAATAATATTTATTACTTTTCTAGAAATTGCATAAACTATATTGCTGAGATATGGATTGCATATTTTTTGTATTCATTTTTATTTACAATAAAATTTTTTTATTATAGCTATTAGTTGGAGGGCCGCGTTAAGTAGTTCCGAGGGCCAAATGCGGTCCGCGGTTCGCGGTTTGCCCATCCCTGATATATAGCAAATATTGCTCTGTCGGTTATAGATAAAATCAAAATATGTTCTGTCATTTGTCAATTATGCAAATCACCTGGCAATATCGGGATGGGAATGCAAGTCTAAATCCTCTGATGGATCGTCTAAAGCAGCAGTTCTCAACCTTTTTTCTCTTCGGGCTACATACATTTCTTTGCTACATTAAGCGGGCCGGAACATGCTATATCAGCAGTCAGCAACCGGTTGGTGTCACGTGAAAGAAAATTTTATGAGTGCATCAGGGAGAATCTATCAAATTAGGGAAATTCTAATTTTTCCAAATTAAAATTTTTTTTTATAATATCAGAATTTTTATTCTTATTTTATTTTATATTTTGCATGTGGGAGAAGAATTCCGCGAATTCATTAAATTCATGACTGTGCATTCCAGGCCGCAGGTTGAGAATGGCGGCTCTAAAGGGTGTTAACTTAGTATAGTTCTCACCGTTCGACAATTTAGTTTAATTTGGACTAACTGGGTAGGCCCCTAAACAGTGTTCGTCCAGGGCTCCAAAAATTAATGGCACCCGCTTGAATTTAAAAATAAGTTGTCGCACTCCATTGAAAAATGTGTTTATATTTCTTTATTTAAGAAATTACATGTATTTCAGTATAATATTTTATTAAAAATATACAAATAAATTTACATATACATACTAAACAGCACTTTATTTTTATTGGTTACATTGTTGCAAATTATTGCTTATTTTCGTTGGAGTAAGGGCCAACGTTAACCGATTAATGCTGGTGAATTAAAGAGAATTAGTTTTTTCGTCAGACTACACCGTTAACGATACGTTAAAGTACCGCTAACGTACTCAGAGTATGCATATACATGCGCGTATCAACCAGTTTTTTTATTTTTTTGTGCTGCATTAGCTGGTAAGTTTGATGAAAATAACTTTAATCTCCTATTTACTAATTTTACTACATCAGATATAAATTAAGTTCATCTGAAAAATAAAACAATGATAAAATAGATTTATTAAAATTCCGCATTTTATTAACTTTACGTAATTGAGGAATGTTAAGGAGCGATTCTTTCGTTGGAGTAAAAGCCAACATTAACCGATTAATGCTGGTGAATTAAAGAAAATTAGTTTCTTCGTCAAACTACACCGTTAACGATCGTACTCAGAGTATGCATACACTTGCGCGTATCAACCAGTTTTTTTTTATTTTTTTTGTACTGCATTAGCTGGTAAGTGTGATGAAAATAACTTTAATCTCCTATTTACTAATTTTACTACATCAAATATAAATTAAGTTCATCTGAAAAATAAAACAATCATAAAATAGATTTATTAAAATTCCGCATTTTATTAACTTTAATTAATTGAGGTATGTATAAAAACTTTAGAGAATATGGTTATTTTAAGCAACTATTTTAACCAATCATATAAATATTTAACAGGGTCGTTAACAATCCCGTTGCACAACTATTTCCTTATAATTCCTCTTTGTAAATTTTAAATTTGATACAAAATAGTAAAAAAAGTCATCTAATCTGCACGTAAACGCACAAAACGGGATAAGAGTGTATATGCAAGTTAAAAAGCTACAAAATCGTACAAAATGTCATCTAATCTGCACGTAAACGCACAAAACGGGATAAGAGTGTATATGCAAGTTAAAAAAGTTTTAAAGTTTATTTACGCATGCTAATTAGCCAGAGCAGAATTATGAATAAATCAACTATAAAATGCTTTTTACCGCATGAAGATAAGCTGTTTCGTTTTAGAATTATCCTTAGTTAAACAAACAAGGATTGGACTCTGAAATATATGAGGCGGTATAGTGAAATAAAACAAAAATATAAAGTGATATATGTACACAAATTCTTTAATGACAACTTGTGTACTTATAGCACTTTATATTTTTGTTTTATTTCACTATATCCCCTCTCACATTATATCCTTTATATTTTTTTTCAAAGTAACAAAGCGCATATTTTGTTATTTAATATCACAAAATGTTTTTATTAAATTAAAAAATGGTTTATACGAACATTTTAATTGATATCTTTGCATTTATCAATCATCATCCCGACAACGTTCACATTTCGTTCATTTCTTTTGAATAATCGTCTCTGTTGGCTTTCCTGACATAACAAGCATATGACGCGTTGTTATTGTAGAGAACAAATTATTTGTTTTATATTTGCAATAAACAGTATTTATTGACCATACAAATGGTGCAATGTAAGACAAATTTTCGTCAATGTGGCGAGTTTTATAAGGGCCACCACGCAATTTTTGAAAACATGCGGCAATCGATTTTATCAGCATAATTTATTATAGCGTATGACGTAGGTTCATTCTAGAGAACAAATTATTTGTTTTATATTTGCAATAAACAGTATTTATTGATCGTAAGTAGAAATCTCTCTCGGTTATATAATTTAAATGCACATCCTTGTTTAAGATTTTTAACATCCTTAAAATTAATATTAATAAAATGTAGAATTTTAGTAAATCTCTATTTTTATAGTTTTTTGGCATAATTTACGCCCCCTTTCCAATCAGAAAGATTACTAAGGGGACGGGGCCAGTTCTAATCACGGGCTGCACCCACACTCGTGGAGGGGGACCGGATGATGAAGGACGATATCAGCGGACCGGGTCCAGTACCCCGAAAAAATCCGGTTCCAAACCGGGACGCGAACCCGGATCGTCCTGCGTGGCACGCCGACAGTATTGTTACTCGGCCGCCCCATTTTTATAGTTTCGTCGTTGGATAAAACGATAAAATTAATTTATATTTGGAGTAATAAAATGAGTAAACAGGAGATAAAAGCTTTCCTCGACAGTTAACTCCTGTTTACTCATTTTATTACTCCAAATATAAATTAATTTTATCGTTTTATCCAACGAAGTGCGTACTAAATCTCAACAACAACTGATCAGTGATTAGACTTTCAACTTTCTACTTACAGTTTAATACTACAAAATATGATAAAACCGTATTCTCTAAAGTTGTTATACATAATATATATATATACATGTTTATTTATTTATTAATGGGTAATAATTTTTAATACAATTAAACAAATATTATGAAAAAAAACGAAAAATATCTTCTAAACGAAAAAAAAAGTATATGAAGCATATGTTCTATGATTAATGCAACACATAATATTTAATGCAAAGAGTGGGCTTGTTGAAAAACAAGCCCACTCTTTGCATTAAATATTATTCACAAATTCTCTTAAATCGGGATGTAATCGAAGATAGCGCAACTCTTTTTCTATCAGTAAACGAGATCGATATTTTTCTTTAAAACATCTACAGCAGAAACTTTCTGAATATATGAATATTTATATTATATTTATAACGCTCTTGCTGATTCATTTTTTACATCAATTTGAATTTATTTTTTGTTTGTTTGTCTCAAAAATGATGTTTTTGTTAATTCTTTTTCAGCACAAATTCTCTTAAATCGGGATGTAATCGAAGATAGCGCAACTCTTTTTCTATCAGTAAAGCACATATTCTCTCAAAATGGGATGTGATCGAAGATAGCACATTTCTTTTCGGATAAGTAAATCAGATCGATATTTTTTTTAAACATCTACAGCAGAAACTTTCTGATTACATGAATATTTATATTATATTTATAATCTTTTTGCTGATTCATTTTTTACATCAATTTGAATTTATTTTGTGTTTGTTTGTCTCAAAAATGATGGTTTTGTTAATTTTTGCGTGCCCACTTGCAGTAGACACGCGATCCACAGTTTGGAAAACACTGCCCTACAGAGTTTGATTCTGATAGATCAAATCGTCTGGGAAGACGAACAAACTTTGCATTTTATATAAATAGTTATATTATATAGGAAACAATATTATATTAAATAATATTAGGAAGTAAATTTTTCTTTAACTGCAGCATCTTTATTGAAGAGGAAAACTTTTATGCGTGCCCACTTGCAGTAGACACGCGCTCCACAGTTTGGAAAATAGTGCCCTACAGAGTTTGATCCGAATAGATCAAATGGTCTGGGAAGACAAATAAACTTTGCATTTTATATATATACATATATTATATAGGAAACAATATTATATTAAATAACGCTAGGCACTCTCTAACTGCAGCATCTTTATTGATGTGGAAAGCTTTTATCTCCTGTTTACTAATTTTACTACATGAAACATAAATTAGTTTCATCGTTTTATCCAAGGACGAAATTATTAAGAAGGAGATTTATTAATATTAATTTTATGGATATTAACAATCTTAACTAGGAGGTGCACTTAAGTTATATAACTTAGAAAGATTCCTTCTACTTATGATCAATAAACACTTTGTATTGCAAATTTATAATAAGTAATTTGTTCTGTACTGCAGATATAAAATTAACTTGTTTTCTTGATTAAAAAGTACGTCATAACTATAATATATTATACTAATAAAAATCGATTGTCGAATATTTTCAAAAATTGTGTGGTGGTCCTTATAAAACTCGACATGTGAAACAGTGCAACATCGATGAAAATATGTCTTTCGTTGCAGCATTTTGATGTGTGGTAGAAGTTATCTCTCTCAGTTATATAATTTACCTTGAGTGCTCATCGCTCGATAACTTCCCTCAATTACGTAAAGTTAACAAAATGCGGAATTTTCATAAATCTATTTTCTGATTGTTTTCCTTTTCGGATAAACAAAACTTATATCTAGTAAATTTAGTAATCAGGAGATTAAAAGCATTTCATTAACTAAAAGTTGTATCATTGACCAATATTGCTTAATGTAGAATTACTGGCAGCCGGATTTCCCACTGGTATAAAATATGCAATAAAGGAGAATTACTGGATTTCATATAATATATCTCTGTAAACCAAGTATAAATCGCTTAAACATTTTTATATTTTTTCATGTTTTATTTTTTGGAAAATTCAATAAAAAAATGTGTTTTCATCAGGTCATATCAGTTTAAATTGTTGAACACAGGGATAAATAACAATACCGAATCTCCTATACAGAGAGGTGTTTTCTACTTTTATCTTCGTTGATGAAGAAAATACATAATTTTCAAAAATCGTAGCGCAAATAATGAAAGAATCTAAGCGTTGTCTTCACTATATATAATAACACTATAAAGATATAGGGTTCTGTCTCAAATATCTTTTAAACATATTCTCTTATTTACGTATGCAAAAATTTAAAAAATATTTAGGAATGACAACCTATTAGATCATTCTTCAACTCCTCTGGGTAATTCAACAAATATTACGTATAATATTAAGTGACTCAAAGGAGTAAAAATTTTGTAAGTGAGATTTTTTACTCCTCTATAAATATATTTCTTCCTTACTCGCGAATAGATCAAATAAGCAAAATAAAATTAAATTAGTTTAAATTGTTGAACACAGGGATAAATAATAATATCGAATCTCCTATACAGAGAGGTATTTTCTACTTTTATCTTCGTTGATGAAGAAAATACATAATTTTCAAAAATCGTAGCGCAAATAATGAAAGAATCTAAGCGTTGTCTTCACTATATATAATAACACTATAAAGTTATCGGGTTCTGTCTCATAAATATCTTTTAAACATATTCTCTTATTTACGTATGCAAAAATTTTAAAAATATTTAGGAATGACAACCTATTAGATCATTCTTCAACTCCTCTGGGTAATTCAACAAATATTACGTAATATTACGTATAATATTAAGTGACTCGAAGGAGTAAAAATTTTGTAAGTGAGATTTTTTACTCTATAAATATATTTCTTCCTTACTCGCGAATAGATCAAATAAGCAAAATAAAATTAAAATCTAACAAATTCTATAAACGACAGATTCAGCGTATTCGATCAACCTTACAATTTTATCGACCACATTACTGATTATAGTGGCTATATAATACTCAGAAAGGTTAGAACCAAACTGAATAATTTATCAAATTTTAAGTACCTTGCATTTAACTCCTGATGTTGAGCATTCATAATTTCGTCATCGACATTTTCTATTCTGTTTAAACTTTAATTATACAACAGTTATCTTGATTAGTTGGAAATGGGTTAGCTAAAAGATGATTTAATTGGCTATGAGTGCTGCTGCCGTATGCGAATGCTACGGCCGACAATCGGACAAATCGATCTCAACTACAAGTTGGTTCCGATTCTCGAATCGGGCGCAGTGTGAAGCTACATAGCATCGCGTCTTGACGTTAGCAGTATATGCAATCAAGTACCTTGCATTTAACTCCTGACGTTGAGCATTCATAATTTCGTCATCGACATTTGTAGCCCCATGTTATCACTTGGGCCATCCCAAACAACAAGAATATCGTCTACATACCTCCTGTATAAATTCAGGCAAGACCCAAAGCGCGGGAGGATCACCTTCTTCCTCCAAACAACAAGTTCCGCTAACACCTCAACCATCGGACTTCCAATGGGAACACCAACAGTCTGCCTGTAGACTCTCCCATTAAACCTAAAGAAGGATCTGTGGACAATAAGATCACATATCTCACGCAGACAGTCTGAGAGGCCAGCATCCCCTTTCGTGTGTTCTAGGAGGAGGCGATAGAGCTCTATTGCTGCAGGTTCTGGCTTTAACGATGGGAAAAGTGATTTAAAGTCAAACACAGCTATAGTCTGTTCGAGAGAGGGCCTCATTTTAAGCAGGTTACCAACTAATTCCCCAGAGGAGCTTAGCCCATAGTGGTATCAAGAAGTTTCTAGATTAATTCTGTAACTCGCCAAAAATAGCAGGACAGGGCTGCATGCATAGTCATAGGGAGCAAGGACTTTCATATAACAGTGTGCTAAGAGACATCGTCCTATGTATATCAGAAGCTCTGCAGCTGGTGCTATGCTGACCACAAACCTTACCATGTCTATGATTTCATCATGGACATCAAATTGGAACAAAGAGTGAACGTGAAATTCTGCATTAAACTGGGCAAATCTGTTACAGAGACATTTGATACATAATTCAGTTAAATGTAATGCCACAAATGTCATTGTGCAATCGCAGTTGAAGATCCCATCATATCCAGGACAAAAAAAGGCGAAACAAGTCATGCTCATTGTCTTTTTTTGACATGCATGGGATAGTGCATCAAGAATTTGTCCTTAGTGGCCAGACTGTCAGTAGTAAGTTTTAATGCCAGGTTTTAGGATGTCTGAGAGAGAACATTTGGTGAATGTGACTGGATCTGTGGCACAGTATAAACTGGATGTTCCTTGATGACAATGCACCCTGTCACTGAGCTCTCCTCATGTGAATTTCTCACCAGAAACAACATTGTCTCACTTCCGCACCCAATCTGTTTGCCAGATTTAGATCCTGCGGACTTCGCTATCTTCCTGAAAATGAAGATCAAGTTGAAGAGTCACCGTTTTGACACTATGGAGATCCAGCGCAAATTGAAGAAGGTGTGTGATGCTTCTAAAAGAAGACTTTGAAGACATATTCCAAAAGTGGCAAGAACACTGAAAGCACTGTATTGCTGTGCAAGGAGACTATTTTAAAGGTGATAATGTGTAAACATGTGATCCAGCGCAAATTGAAGAAGGTGTGTGAGGCTTCTAAAAGAAGACTTTGAAGACATATTCCAAAAGTGGCAAGAATACTGAAAGCACTGTATTGCTGTGCAAGGAGACTATTTTAAAGGTGATAATGTGTAAACACAGATAAATAAAGTACTTTCTTGTAAACAGAATTAGTTTTGAAACTGTATGATACCACTTTGTAATCAAAATATAGCAATTTCAAACATTTTTAATCATGCACTACTGTATCAGTAAAGAAAAAAGTATACATTCTATTATTACAACCAACATGAATTATGACAAGCATAAAATGCATGTCTGAAAATTTCTTACATGCCCCTAAGAATAAGCATATCACACTTTAGTGAACATTAATCTAATATACTGCACAATAGTAATTTTATGTAGTAATGTACACAAAATATGCTAAATATAAGTTATTTTCGACTTATGACCTCAAAGTTTGAAACAAATTCTATTATAAGTTGAGGATTATATTATTATTATTATTATTATTATTGTTGTTATTGTTGTTATTGTTATTGTTATTATAGGTATCCCTTGATTTTACAAATTTTCAATTTAACAAAGAGCATAAATCAGTACTATTTTTTGTTTTGTGGATATTATAGGTATCCCTTGGTTTTACAAATTTTCAATTTAACAAAGAGCATAAATCAGTACTATTTTTTGTTTTGTGGAGAAAAAATTTTTACTTTTGCAAGAAAAATATTTAATTATTGATCAGTTGTCCACTGTTAAAACTTAAACTGAATTTGGAGAATGAGCACTGATTATTTTCAATTTCTTAAAATTATTGTTTTCCATCCAACCAATCAACAAAATATCGAAGTTTGAATCAGTGCTTATTCTCAAAATGAACAGCATTGAATCTCCTCTTAATCCTGATATGTAATGGAAAATTTGTCAAATGAACTTTTTATTGATATTATTTTTTCATGACTGTCTAACTACAGTCATTTGATTTCTTGTAATATGAATCTGAGCTTATCTGTAAAAGTATGCTTATGAGTGTTTTGTCTATAAAAACATGACCCCTTCTCATTCCAAAACAGAGGAATTCCCATAAATAAATATGAAATATTTAAACCATTTTATCTCTTCCCTCTAGTTAAATGTTTATTATTTCATTGATTTTATCAAATTTGTTCTAGACAATATTAATGGTATTATTCTACTAAATGTAAAAATAAGGGATAAATTGATTAGGAACTATTTTGATATACTCTTACAATATTCAAGTTACTTCTAGACTTTTGCATCATCATACATCTACAATTCTGACAATTGAAATAATATAGAAATTATAATTACATTATTATTATTAATAAAATTAGCTACAATAATATTGTCAAAAATAATAATACAGTGAAACCCCGATTTTGAAACTTTTTGGGGACCGGCCCGAAAAGTCGAACGAGCCGGGAAAACGCACGAAACGGGAAACTCTGATGACGTCATAATCCAATCATTTCCTTGACCCAAGAACAAGGAAAGCTATAGCAGAGAATGGAGACTTTTTGAGTATTGGATGGTGGAAATTGATTTCTGCTTGAAAATCTTACATGCTATGAAAGTTATGCATATTGAAATTGTTTAATATTCTGCAATATTAATTTTATAGATGATAAAACTTTTTGAATTACATTTTTATATTCTGTAAGCAGTTTCATTTTGTTTTTTTTCAATTTGAAAATTATGGATTATGAAACTCCAACAATAATTTAAAATCATTCTATATTATAGATATTGTATTAACTGATATTTATGTAAATCATTTTCATGAATATAATTTTTTTTTATATATATTAATATTTACACCTTTATTTTACAATTAAACATCCCAGCAGGGACGGCCTGCATCCAATACTGGTTAGAACTTTAGTCGCTCACTTGAGATTACCGGCTGAGGAGGGCCATAATAGGCCGAAAGCATTTCTAGAAAACAATTGCATTATTAGCATATGTAGTGTATATACCGTATTTGCTGGCGTATAAGATGCACCGGCGCATAAGACGCACCCTCTTTTTTATACACATTTTTGAAGGATTTTTTAAATAAAAATAATGTAACAATTATTAAAATTATATTAGCCTCAATTGAGTAAAATATGGAAAATCCGGGCCAAAAATTAATTATTATATAAAATAACAGTAAAAATTGTATTCATAATTTAAAGTTATGAAACAATAAAATTTTAGTAGTTTCTCAATCAGTTTTGGTATTTATAAATTGCAAATTATATTTTAAAATAAATATCAATTGAAAAAATTACCTATATTTAAAAAATAATGTATATCTATAATTTATTTAAAATATTCTTTTATGAAGAGAAGTTTACAAAATTCCAAATAGGAATAAATTACGATATTAATAAAAATTATTCAAAGCCTAGCTTTTATTTATTTGAAATTCTAAATATTATTATATTTAAAATATCAAATTAATTTAATTTACAGCACATTTGATAGCAATAAGAAGTAGGCCTATATTTAGTTTATTCAGAAATATATTTAGTTTTCTGAAATATACTTACTTCATTACAGTCGCATTTTACATCAATCACACGAAAATTAGTTAAGGTTCAAGTTACTTCACGTTATTATAAAATTATTAATTATGACATAAATTAATTAATAACTAAAGCAGTATAAATAATATTACGTAAAGTTAATTTTTCATAAGAACAACCATAATTTTAAAATATTAATAAAAGGTAAGAAATAAAATAAATTGATAACAAAGTGATTATTTTCCGTAAAACCATATTTATTTTATTAATAGGATTCTATACGGCAGGGGTGTTCAACCTTTTTTATTACGCGAGCTACTTTTCTATATTAAGTTATTCGGCGATCTACTCTCTTATATAAATAATCTTTTCCCAACGTCATATTTGATTACGTACAACTATGCAATTAAACGCTCTCATTCACTTTGGAGGATCCATTCTTCCAGCCTTAAAAACTTTAAAGAAATTAAAAGCTTTATTTGTGCATTTAAAAATTTATTCATCACTTTTAATTATTTTACTTCATAAAATAAAACAAATATATTGAAATAAAATATTTGTTTCTCTATTTTGGAAAACCCAAAGTTAGAAAAAACAATATATTGATTACAAATTCATAAGTTACAGGAATAAGAAAACACAAGATTGTTTACAAACTCATAATTTAAGTAAATGCTGGTTGATTAAAAAAAGTTAATGTGAAATTTGGCATTGTTTGCGCGAAATGCTGGTTGATTAAAAAAAAAGTTAATGTGAAATTTGGCATTGTTTGGAGCTTGCAATATTTTGTTAATCAGTTGATTATGAAGAAGTGGCAAATCACAGACATTCATTCAAATGATCATTTGTAATTTGGTTTATTGATTTTTTATGACGTTCAAATTTGAAAAAGCGGATTTTGACAAGTATGTTGATCCAAAAAACGACAGATTTTTGCGCAATATTAATTAATATTAGAAACTTTTCATGTGTATACTTCTACATGATAAGAAAATTACTGATTTGACAATTTTAATGAAAAATAGATAAACAATAGCAATAGCAATAAAGAGAATTAAAAAATAATACAAAGAAATGATGAATAAATTATTATGTTTTCAGTTTTAATTAAGTTTGTATGGAGGAATCAACTTGAAAGGAATAAACAAGAGATCGATCAAAAATCGCTCCGCGATCGACGGGTTGAAAACCCCTGCTATACGGTATAGTAAGCCTATTAAAAATTTCCTTTTTATAAATTTGCATATTTTTCAAATATTCATAAAACCAAATGCAGTTTTATAATATATGAGAAATGTTAAATTATCGTTTTCCATTCGATATAGTCCTTGTTACGTGAAGTCTGTAAAATATCAGCAATAAAAAAATTAAACTTTAGCCTAGTCTTTAAGAAAAAAGAAAAGGACCATAATATCTTATTTTTGAGTTGTTTAACGATCTCATACAAATTATCATTATCAATTCATATTTAAAATTTATTGCCATCTGGTATTTGTTATTTTAATGAAAGATGATAAAAATATTGGTCGATATTTTTTTAGTTAGTTGTAACGATATTTGTCTGCCAAATTTCAAATTTTTAACATATAAGAAAAATATGACTATCATTTTTTGTCAGTTAGTAAATAGATAAAATTGATATATGTTTTGATCTTTCATTAATGGGTATATTAATAAAAGAGCATCTTCAGACTCATGTTATGAAAAGTCTATATGATCATGTGCCGAAAACATAAGCGAAAGAGGCTAGATTCATGAGATAATCGAGAACAAACTGCTTATTATCAATAAAAAATAATGGGAATACCGCCACGACCATGCATCTTGATTATCATATTGTTCCATATGTTTTCGTCTTTCGTTTCGGACTTATGTTCATATAAACGTTATTTTCGCCACTGAAATACTTTCTCATTTTATGTAGCTATCAATCAAATTAGTGATAACTGCGCTATTTTAAAAGCAAATTATTTCAAATTAAACAGAATATTTAATGAAAATTTATAATACAAAAAATTTTTAAATAAGATATTTTTCCTTTTACTTCTTAACTATAGAAATAAAGAAATGTGAGTTTGAGAAGAAAATTATACTTCTCAAATTCAGCCAATCAATTAAATGAAAGCATGATATGAATTTTTTTATTTTGTTATTGCAGTCTGGAATCCAATTATCAGATAACAAAATTTTTTCTACTATGATTTACTCACAAACAAAAATATAACAGACGTATTCTTAAAGATTTATCTAATTTATATGATCCTTTTAATAATGGTTGAGGCGCAATAATCAAAACGAATAAGAAAATCCAAAGAAATTTTGTTACCAAAGTTTTGTTGCAATATAAAACTAAAAATTCAAACTATATTTTCTTTTTACTGATTAATTGAGAACTGGTCAGATGTTCATTCTCCAACTATCACCTATAAGTTCGATTTCTTAATTAGATTTTGAATAATATCGTATCTTCGTTTCATTATTAAAAATTAAAAGAAATTTGATAATTTTTTTGTTGTATTGTTATCAGAACATTAAAAATATGTAATAAGATTAAGTTTTGAAATGAATAAAAAAATAATAGTAATAATCAAATTTCAAAGTATAGGAAATCACCAAAAGCAAACAATAAATAATATTTACTTTAATCTTTGAATATCAAATAAATCATTTAAAAAAATTTTTTAATCTAAGAAAATAAAGAATAACAAAAATATTTTTATAAAAAAAATTAAAAAGTGGAAATATTTTAATAAACATCTAATTATATTACCAATATAATCTAGCTATAAATGTATTCTTTTCAGTTAAAAATTAATTAGTTTTCCTCTAATTTATCTTCTTAATTAATATTAATTGTAAAATTTATAATAGTAAATAAATATCCACTCGAGGAGGGCTTACTTGATGAGGAGAGGGATTTTGCAGCTGGACTGATACATTCATAGCGTTTAGGTACATTAAGAAGGTATCAATGGGACCAAGCATTCCTATACCCGCCTAATGCATGTGTTGACGTATGCCGGTGTCCGTACGGAGCATTCCGGGTCGAGCTTGGGAAACCGCACTCGAGATATGAGGGCGAATTGATGAAATCCGTTCTTTTCTCGAGCGATTTCTACAGAAAGATCCTGCAGTGTCAGGCAAACCCGGAAAGCTCGCGCCGGATCTCCAAACACTGTCCCAAGTGAAGAAATTCCTATTAGGTCGGTAGAGCCTGGCTGCACCTAACCTTAGCCGGTGGATGCTCTGTAGTTCGCGCCATCCGGTTGACTTCATCATGGGTGTTGGTCAATCTGTGATGGGTTCTATATATAGAAATGGCTGCCGCCAGATAACGAATATCTCATGAGGATATGACGGCTTAACCAAATTAACCAAACCTCTGTAGTTCGCCACTCGACTGCCGAGTCCCTACGGGCCGGACTCGAATCCGGATCCTAGAATGGAAAGCCGAAGCGTTTCCACGCAGCCATCCGGCCGACTCGCAGACGTTGTTAACCTGTAGTACTTTATTTGGTGGAGCAAGGGAGCTGCCTTTATGGCATGTCTCAGAATACAAGATGCTTGAGCCCTTACTATCAATCCCAGAGTTTTTGCTCCAAATCTTAATAGTATTCTAACTTTAACTTTCTCAATTAATAGAAGGAGCCTGCTACTACTAAATTCAAACAAAAGTTTGAAGAACTCACTCTTTGAAGCACTCTTTTAGGTCAATTAGAGATGATCCAAGTTATCCGTAGGATGATAGCGTGATCACTCGCGAAATTTGTTTTCGACACATCAAAGGGTGTGGGAATGTATAAAGAAGAGAAAGAGAGATAATTATTTACTTCTATATCGACTAAAGTCAGTAGCTTCATTTCTCATTAATCATATATATTAATAGCCAAACGTGGCTGGCTGGCTGTATGTGTGGATATAATCTCTTTCGCAGTCGAACCACTGCACCTATTCCTATAAATAGGGTATCTTTAGAAAGGTCTAATCCTTAGATTTCTGCCACAGCCGAAATTTTTTTATTGTTTTTAATAATTTAAAAATTAAGGTAGAAAAACAAAAATTAAAATTGTAGCTGACATTATTGCCTATAGGTGATGCTAAGTGTTAGCAGTGTAGGGATAACATATGACCATAGATGCATATGATTTAAAAGTTAACTGATTTCTTAACACTCGATATCTGTCACGATGACGTCAGGTCACTGCGATGATGATGACATCGCGATGGCACGCATTATTATTTCGTTGCTCATTATCGGGTGATCCCTTTCAGAGGGAACATTATCCGGTCATTTATATGAGCGGATAATGTGTAGTTTTTATAAATGCTCGAAATCATATGGAATTTAAGCCGATAAAGTGATTTTTTAATATTCTTTCTCAATCAAACTCGTTTAATATTCGTTTATTTTGTTTTTATTATTATAAAAAATATTTTATATTTTGTTTTATTCGAAGCATCAATAAAAAGAATCATTTTATCCGTTAAATCTGCCCATCTATTGTTTAAATCCATTTTTTCTATTGTATGACATTAGATAATGGGAGGCAATAAATATAATGTAAGATAATAAGTAAAGAGGCTTGGCTAGCAAATAAAAGCCATGTTAAAATTTCCTTTGAACTGTCATTATTTTCTCTTACAAATACATTGCGTCGAAATAAACTATGGTTACAATCCAGGAAAATTCGTTAATGATTAATGATTGAATCGGTGTTTAAAGATCCGAACTTATAAATTTCCAACATAAAACAACTTAGGTTCTATTTTTTTAAATCCCTGGAGAATTCCACTTTACATTTTTAATTAGATTTTCTGACAAAACTGTGACTTACTCATATATAGAGATAATGCACTTTAACTTTCTTCTCAATATTGTATTATTCCTCCCCAGACCCCTATCACATTTATTTTCTTTTGTTTCGATCTTCTCTTTTTTCCTCTTTGGTAGCTTTAATTTTGTTTCAATTTTCATTAACCAACTTCTCTACACTTACGGATTGGTAAGTCGATTCCATTGTATCGATCTAACTTTCTGAAAAAAAGAAAGATAGCCGTACGGTACCTAAAAATTAAACTTTTGCAGCATTTAGCCCTCATCAAAATTGGCACGAAAATTGCAAACCACGGCGCTCAAAATTGGAAAAATTTAACCAGAGAAACCCTTTCAAATAAGTATGTTTTATTTCATACATCACGATACCTTTAATTTTTTTCGATACGTTCACTTTCTTGTCTAATCTAGTTCTGGCGGGCCCTTGCCGAATCGTCGTTTAACGAAAGAGAAAATGGCAGAAACCTTAATTCTCCATCGTAAAATCGAACAATTTTCCCAGATAAAAACCAAGACAGGATAATCAACAATAACCTATTTGCTTATATTACTGTATAATGCTTTTGTTTTTATTAAAACAGATATAGTCCTATCCATAAATTTAGCACATTGAAAAATGAAGAACGAAGTAAACAGGATATAGAAAAGCTCGAAGAGAGAGGAAAAGTTCTGCCTGCCACGCTACTCCTATCAGTAGTAGCGTAGCAGGCAGGTTACTAACAGGAAAAGACATCGTTATTGCCTCTCGCCACACCTGGGTTAGATAATGGATGAATTTTTCCACCCATCCAACATTATAATACACAATTATTGTATTTTTGTTTTATATTTAAATAAAATTTGCTGCCGGCCAGATGGCTGTAGTGTCTGCTTCTAGATAGTGTAGTTTCTGCTTCTATCTTGGATTTGATTGAATTCGCGAGTCCCACACTTCATGATTTTTTCAAGAAAGTTCCGAGTTTGGTCTGGGCCGCTTAGTACTATAAAGTGAAAAGAAAGCGGCGTAAAACGGCACAAAAAAAAAAAATATATATATATGCAATAATTTGATGTTAATTTTATTTGATTTATGAAATGAATAACAAAGTGTATCAGACATTACTAGGAATAAGTAACTACTATAACTACTGTGTTTGAAAAACAACTATTTTAGAGGAAAACGGCTTTGGATTATTTTCGTATTGATTGTTTACAGTTTCATTCGTTAGATTTCTTTAATTTGGAACTCGTAAGCAGAAGATTCGCTAACTGGTAAATTTGTGCAGTTAGATCCGAAAAATGTGATTTTATTTCAGATATATAGAGATTAGTACTGCTGTGATATTGCGCCTTACCCAGGTCACCGATTGATCCTGTGACCCATCTTCATTGTACTGTTTGTAACCAGGATTCCTTTGATTGGAAAATTATTTCATGTATTCGTTTAATTTATTATTATTTTAAATATTATTCATTGAAATTCTAAATGGTTTTAAAGCTAATTAAATTTAATTAGCTTTAAAACCACGATTCCACGGTGAGGTCAACCCGAAGGTTGAAGGATGGGGTTCAACGGGTTGAGCCCGGATCCCATGATTAACAGTTTCAAGGAGGGGATTCGAGCCTGGAAAGCTGACGCGTTTCCACGTGACCAATCCTACCGACTCCCATCTGTTGACTAAATTGTTAAATTTTGTCGATGATTAAATTAGGCGATATTTCTAACGCTTATTTAAAAAAAATCGATGAATAGCTCATTTATTTAAATCGGATCATCAGAAAGAAGTTTTCCAAATAAGATGGCTGCATCTTTTACTGTCGAGGATTACCAGATATAACAAATACACAATTCAAAATATAAGATTTTCCCATACGAAAAATTTAATTTTTATTTTTACATATAAAACTTTAAAGTTCACTATTTGGATGGGACAATTGCCTGAGAGAAAATCAAAGTAGTTTTTTTTTTATGAAACATTGAATGTAAAATACGTGTATTTTAAATTTCCAAATCGCTGCCACAATTTCGGTGTTTGGTTTCCTTTTTTATTCACCAAATTTTCTCTCAGACTTTCCATCCGTGGAGTCAATTTGCTGGTCTCCACGGATGGTCTCCTCGGGCACTTTTTTTCAATAGATCGTTTTTCATAAAATCCTTCTCCTGTTCTCGAGTCCTATATATTTTTGTTTTGGAAAAGAATCACTAGGCTTACTCGAAGTTTCTCCACTAGGAAAAGCGAAAGGATCGGGTCGATGTAAGCCTGTCGAACGATCCTAATCCTAAATTTAGAGGTTAACCATAAACTGAACAGTACGAATCATATATCTTATAATTATTAACAGTAAAACTCCATATCGATATATCAATAGGTATACCGCATGATTGTTTCGATCGGTCCATTATTGTACAAGTCGTCTATACACTACAACTGACGTGACAAACTGGCGGCTCTCGGCCTGTTCAGTGCGACTGTCGCCACTGTCATAAACATTTTTAAATATCATTTATTTTACATACTTTAACTATTGTTCGTAAATTATCAACAATAATATAGTAAGCACGGTTAATTCAAACAACTTTATCCATTTTTTTCTTTATATGGCAGAATGCTTAGTGCAGTCCTGTCAGCTTGTCTTTGTTTCTCGAACGGCCCTTTCCATACGCATTGTCCGCTAAATGGCTGTCAGCCAGATCCGAGTTTGACACACGCTCTACATCATTATAGTGAGTTCACGAAATATTCCTTAATATGGAAGAAAGACGACTACATAAAGAATGAGACAAGTTTAATTAATGAAAAACGAAAAGAATATCTAAAAATCTGCCGCTACATCTATATATATAGAATATACTTGTATCAGTTTATTTACTAGAATTTTTTCTTATAACGTAATCTACAATGTTTACAAGAGAGAGCGAGAGAAAAAATAGGAGCGCTTACGTTAATCATAGAGGGCGTGCTATATTTCTACCCTGGAGGGCCAAGTTCAATTCAAGAGTCCCATACCGCCAGTTTTTCAGGAGGAGTCCGGGCCCGTCCGGTCGAACTCCATCCTTCCATCTCAGACGTGAAAGAAGAGATGCTCCTCCGCTTAGTGTATACAGAATGGAAAGCCAGGTAATATCATAATAGAATAAAATCACTAGGCGCGCATTTTTTCTCATTATCATTAGAGTGATTCGCTAGAATATAACTTAAATACGTTTCAGTAAAGTCATGGAGGGCATTAATTTTAAAATAATAGCCACGACTAAGGAGGAAAACGGAAAAATATCGAATAAGAGTTAAGGTTGGAAAAGGAAACCAGAATGGCTTCTGCAACACACCACTGGTATAATAAAGCGAAATGGCTGTGGGCGCTGTGTTACGGTTCCAATGACTGGACCGGATGCGTGGTCCATTATCTCTGGCTTCCGGCAGAAATTGCGACTGGCCAAGATGTAAGAGAAATTTCTATACCGACTCAGTTTGACTCGTTCTAACATTAAACTCCCATCGACTTTTTTCTATTCTCTTTTAATGGGCATTCCGGCCGGCATTTTCTCGCCACCTAACGTTAGTCGATCCGAATTAGAAAGATTGAATTACCTTACGCATACTTTCCCAGAAAATAGCTACAAATATTCGGGATGACGAAACACACTCCGAATAACCGAGTTGGGCTTTATCTGTACCGTGGAAAAAGATATCGACGTAACAAAGGACGATAAAAAGAAAACAGAGCTACAGCTGGCATTTTAAAACTCCATTAGCGGATGAGAAAAGACTATGTTGTTGTTGAGCCTTCAGCGTGATAACGAATAAAATCATAATTAGAATATACGTCGAATTAATTAAGATTTATAAGCAATTAAAATCGATTGAGCGATTCGACCTATTCTGTTATTTTATTTGACATATTTTTGAAAATGATAAAACTGCGAATAATATTAGCATTTGACGATTTCGGTCGATCGATTCATCGACCAACTTTTCCTCCGCATCCCGATAACCTACTCGATTTTCATTGGGATCACATATTCGCGCCAAATATGGCGCCGACAGACCCTTATCATCCATTCGTATACCCTCTTCCGTTATAGAACAGAAAAAATCAGAACCAACGATGCTGGCCCAGTTTTTGGAAAAGAAGATGAAGCCGTGTCAAATCATGGCCTAAGGTTCTTCAGCGATTTTTCTCTAGTTCTCCAACGTTGGCATACCATCCAATACTAAATATTACAGATGGGGATCGCAGTTTTTGGAAAAGAAGATGAAGCCGTGTCAAATCATGGTCTAAGGTTCTTCAGCGGTTTTTCTCTAGTTCTCCAACGTTGGCATACCATCCAATACTAAATATTACAGATGGGGATTAGCAGCCAGTTGGCACTAATCCGAGAGCCACCCGACCCAATTATTCCGAGACTTAATTTAATATTATTAGCGACTTACTGGTGGCTAGAATGGGCCTTAAACGTCATTTTCACCCAAAAGCGAAGATGGGAACGAGCCAGAGAAGCGCTACCAGACTAATTCCCGGAGATAGTCATAGTAGAAACTACAACTTTCCTGGCCAAAAGAAAGAAACGAACGAGAAAGAAACGTCAAACAGTAATAATAGAGAAAAGTAGATTTAATGGTAACGGATACTTTCCTTTTTATTAAATGGAAAAGAAGAGCCGGCCCGTTTAAAAACAGTTTTCAAATAAATTTATACTTTTATTTTTAAATATACCGATTTATCTGTTATATTTGCACGATTAAATATATTTGAAAGGAGAATGCGAGCGTAAAAATAACTAAAAATAGGAGTTTAACGAATACCCGTGTTGGCCGGAGGGATGGCTTTCTACCAGGTTGGATAAAAAGGTAGTCTGTAGCCTAAAATCGTTAAATTTACGTCTTGGTATTCTACAACCGAATAATATTTTCTTTAATAGATATTAAGCCAAATATTAATCGAAAATCCGAGTAGGGTAATAGCTAATTCGGCTCGGATTCTAAGTTATTTTTAACTATTAATATTTATATATTTCGACGTGTCTTATCACGAATGAACATCTTATAGAGGATACAAAGCGTTAACAATGTAGAATTATGTCTAGAACAGTGGTGGGCAAACTTTTCTGACAGCGGACCAAACGGATTTCTATAAGATATCCAGCGGGCCGCGTGTAAAAGAATGTTTTTACTTTCTGATACTCGCGGTATTTATAGTAGAGGAAAATACTGCCATCGTGCCGAAAATTAACATTCCGTTTTCAACGAATTTTCACGGCCGCTCCCTATCAATGGCAATGATAGGGAGCAGCTGTGAAAATCCGTTGCCCCAAAAGGCTATATATTCAAAAATAACGGAAAGCCGAGTGGGGCGCACTTCAGATTTTTTTAAAGGGAGCGTTTTAGCGTACAAAATCTAATTTTTAATTAATTATGTCGCTCATTTATGTAACTTAACCTTTTTGTGGTAAAAATTTAAAAAAATCCTACACACGTGCACGGACCGCGGGCCGTAGTTTGCCCATCACTGGCTAGAATATACAGTAGTATTGTAGACCGACGCGCCAGGGTACAGCGCTTCCATCCGCCTCGACACTCCGCCACTATTAAATACAGTAAGACCCCGCTTCACGCCGCTCTGTTTAACGCTGTTTCATTTAGCGCTCGGCTTTTTTGGAACGTATCCCCGCGTTAAACGAGGCTTCTGTAAAGTACTATTTTAAGGACTAAACTACCACCATCGCTATCGTTAGTCGTTAGGTAGCTACTCCATTGATATAAATCGAGCCAGTGTAGAAAAGATTAGGGGCATTTTGTCGCGGAACGGTGTTTCCTCGGTAATTACAAACCCTCACACGAGGGGAAAATCCCTCTGTTGGAAGAAAGATAGAAGCCGGGCAATTAAATAATGGTATAACAATGGCGCACCGTACACAAAACAGAACAGTAAACTAGAAATTACTTTTCGGAAAGGAAAAGACACAAATCCCACTAATAGCCATCGATATGGGTCCAAAGTATCGCCGGTTGCTGGAGAGCTCGAGTTCCTTTTCGCCTAACAAATACCGTGGGCCGTACTTTAGCGGAAGTATTTACCGTGTTAATCCAAAGCTCGGGTACGTAAACAAATCCCGAGAGCGGCAACGAAAACAGTCCATTAGAATACAGTATTGTATGGCCAGGGATTAGAACCACGGATGGGCTTTTACTGGACACACCGAAGAAGAGAATCCGTCCAAATGAATTCAGCCCAGAAAATCTGGTTGCGCCAACGACGGGGACTCCCCGTGGAATCAGCGCCTTTAATCCGGGGCCGTCGAACCGCCCTCCCGGGCCAGAAGGAGAACTTCCGGTCCGGGTCAACTAACCGGATGTCGTCGAGAGAGAGACGATAACGGCAATCGTTTGGCATCGATCCGCTCTAGCCGGATGGGTGGCCGCCGATGGCCACCATCATCATTTTCGGACTATTTATGCCGGATGTTTCCAGAGGGATGTCCGCCTCCGCGCTTCTCTTCCACCGTCTTATGCAAATGAAGAGCACGCGCCGCCGCCTCCTCCTTCCATCCATCTCACTAACTGCCATTAACAGGCGCTGGCTATCATTAGCCGGCTTGTCCCGGCTTGTCACAAATTGTCGTCGGATTGTCGTTTGTCGCAGTTCTCGCCTACTTTCCGCCGTCTTCCAGCCTCGGGTCGTCCTACTACATCTACCTCCGAGTACTTTCTCGGCCACTGTACTTATAGCCAGACGGAATCGTTCGACATTTCGCATATAAAATAAATGTGGCTGGTGATGTGTCCGTCTGGAGTCACATTTATTTCTAGTCTTATTAATGGAAACCACACGTTTCTGTGTATCCGAGCCATCTTTCGCGCTTCGTTTTTCTCTCCAGTCGACGTTTAAAACATCAATTTTCTCTCTTCTTCTAACCGAAAACAACTAGTGGCGGAACCGAGTCGACTCGTCCATTAATCGGGTTCGGGCGACGATGACTAAACCAACGTTGGTGGCATTTACGGGAAGGAAAGAGAAAGTCGGCTTACAGAATACGTTACTTTTTTCCCGTGGGTGAAAGGCTGCGCGATCGATACGGAGTACGATCTTCCGTTCGATACACCTATTCTCTCATTGATATCCAGCTATTCTCGGCATACTATCGCCTTCTCGGCTCTTTTCCGCCTCCAGCCGCCCCATCCTTCCGTCACTGGGGTCGTTCCCGGTCACGGCTCATCATAAATTAATAGAAAAAAGAAAGTAGAAGTGGAAAGCTTCCGCTTTCTTTTCTCCATTTATTTACTAACATAAAAGAAAGCGTTGGATCAAACGGGGCTTCATTCGACTTGTGTGGGGATTTAATTACCCGATAACCAAAGAAAGTGTCAAAGGGGCGGGACCTCGTCCAGAGTAGTGGTGGCCGGGCTGCCAGACCTAATTCGCCTCGTAAATATTTTCGTAAATATATGCCGCCCCCTTCGCCAACGGTCACGCCACCATTAGTGTTAGAGAGTAGCGGGAGGAAGGAAACTAGTAGTAGTGAAAGTTACGCTCCCCATATCTGATCCTGACGACCGAAGTTATACCCTTACGCCCTCCAGCGCTCCGGACTGTCTTAAGTTTTCTCCAGATTTAATAGTCGTCCCAGATAAATTCAAATTCGGAACAAATTCCAAGAATGGCCACCTAATGGAGGTACTATTCTCGAGTCGAGGGAAAATCGGCGCCCGCCGCCATTATTCACCGTATAATTCTGATAGCTAAATTGTTTGCGGTTTGCACCATCGATGCTCCATAGTCGGCCACCCGCCTCTTCCCCGCTACCTCGACTACCGGAAAATAAAACTGAAAATTCGGTTTAGATCGCTATAGAAAGTGGAATCCGATAGGTGGATTACCTATTTCGCCATTTATTAAAAATTATTTTATCACTTTTGGTCGAGACGGTTATACTACCGAATCAGAGTTGTTTACTTCTCCCAACACACTTTCGATTTATCGTACCGTCCGAGGACCGACCAAAACCCTGTTGAAGAAAAAGTTTGGTTAAGTGTTAAGAAAGTGTTTTCTTCGTCGATACTCTTACTTTTTCCCGTCGTTGTATGCCGCTGGACCGTGAATAGTGGAGAGTGGAAGCTTCTCCGCCCCGCGGGCTGTAAAGCTTCCACTCTCCACTATCGAATGGATACGATACGGAAAAAGGTAAGCTCCCGGATAAAAGATTCTCTTCCCATCAAAATAATTATTCCTTTAATTCCGGTTATTTTTCTTAGAAAGAAAATACGGCCATTCCGCGCGCAGTTATGACGGATGGAATATGGTGGCGGTTTTCCCTTTACTACTAGATAATGGGGAGGGAAAATAAGAAAAAAACGGAAACTAGTTGGAATTATTTCTGGAACACTCCTACCCATCCGCCGCTTGTCCAGAAAGATAGAAAATTAAATAAATTAAATAAGAAAGAGCGCGTAGTCCTAAAAAGAGTTGGAAGTTATCCAAGCGGGCCGAGAGGGCCCCCGGCTCTACTCCAAAAGTCACTGTCATCCGCCTCGACGCCAATAGATGTTATCAAATAAATCACCGTCGCGCTATTCCAGTTAGACGGGCCAGGGTCACTAGCGCCAAATTCCATCGGCCATTTTTACTCGGGAACGCGGAGTGGCGAAGGATTTTTTCTGGCCATCGATTAACGCCGCGGCCATTATTTACAACGGAGAAATGGTCATACGCTGGACCAATTTGCCACCCGAAAGATACGGCCCGGGGCTTCGACTCTTCTTCCTTCCGGTTAGGGCCCATAAATCGTCTTTTCGCTACGCGTTCTCCCGTGGAATGGATGAGAGTTCGGGTTTCAACCGGTATCCGAATATATGACTCCGTCTGGTGTGAGAAACGAAAAGAGAAATGTCGACACGGTCTTTTCGAAAAAATTCTGGTCATCGTTAACTAACGGCCGGTACAGGTTTTTCTCCTTCCAAAATGTAATAAAACAATGCTCGGATTAGATTCGCCTATATGTTATTCCATCGGAATAAAATTCACCTAAACCGAAACCTATTAAAAGCGATTGATGCGGAGTTAATATGGCCGACGTGTAGCCACCTGGCACGTTTCGACTCCATTTTGATATTTATTATTGAGACGCGCGAAAAGATGACATTTTTGGAAAATGACGGAAATCGGATCACGCGGGCCGTAAGCGTCCCATTTCCAAAGAGTTACGGAATGGAATAACGGAAAGGACCAAGCCATCGATGGGTCGATCTTTCCTAACTCGGTGTTAATTACGAGTTGGAAATGGCGCCAAATCTCGGTATGGGATTGGAAGTTGGATAAGGAGAAACGGATAACCGACTATTCCGAAAAGTGGGAAATTACCGACGGTGGGCGGGGAACGGGTGGAATGGTAGGTAATTAAGAACCGCTAACGACGGATAAATTTAAGTGGTTTAAAAGTTGTTTGTTATCGAAAATAAATTACCGACTTATATCTCGGAAAAGCCGTACGGAAGAGGATTAAATGGATGAAACGGCCTGCCAGAGTAGAATAGAGACGACAGTCTAACTGCCAGTCGGAAAGGAAAAAATGACGGCGTAATGAGAGCGATTAGAAGAAAGAGTGGAGAAGGCCGAAGCGCGCGAACGGTGGAAAAATAAAAATTCCGATAAAAGAACAAAAATATTAATTATATCACTGGTTGTTTCCTCTCCGAATTCATTAAGCTTATAATTATTTTGACTGGAAATCGTTGGTTTTTATTCGCCGTCGACCACCGCTTTTTTATATTTATTAAGAAATAAATTTCCCTTTCTACCGCCATATCCACCCTTCCTTCTTTTCTCTATTAAATTGCCGTACTTCCAGTTTATCCCAAGTTTATTGGGCATCTAAATATTATTTTCGTAGCTTTTTAACGCATCTCCCGCCCAATTTCAAACATATAGATGTAACAGGTAGCGCCAATGGTCTCTCTTCCGTTTTCCCGTATATCTCGATGGTTGTATCTGGTCGGCCGTCTGTTTGACGTAATGGAACTGGTTAATGGTTCCACTCGTCCAGCGCCGGATTAACATAATAGAGAAAGTAACATTTGCTACGGGTCCCGCGCTTTTAGGGGCCTCGCGCCAATAAATTTTTGGTACATAATTTTTGGTCATCTAACACGAGCGTTAAACGAATGATCTGGTGATTTATGCCATATTTAACGCCTTTTCATTTGGTAGGCTATCACGAAATTGTGAGAGAAAACGCGTAAGAGCGTGATTTGTGTGACTCCCAACATAAACTGATATGTTGAGCCGGCCCTGCCCGTCGCTGTATAATTGTAATTTCGTGAAACCTACGTTCGACCAGATAGATTTCGGAAGAGAAAATATTCAGTGCCGGATTTAAGCCGATTGCACCCAATCGGACCTCGCGTTCGAGGGGCCCCCGTGCTTATCAAAGTTTATGTAATTAAAAAATGTATTAAGAAAAGAGAAAATATTCGGTGCTCAGTGCTGGATTTAAGCCGATTGCACCCAATCGGACCCCGCGTTCGAGGGGCCCCCGTGCTTATCAAAGTTTATGTAATTAAAAAATGTATTAAGAAATAAAATTTTAAAATATATGTATCGTTTTTCAATATTCAGGGAACGTATAAATGGTGCGATATAATAAAGGAAGTTACGGAAGATTACAATTACCGAAAACGTCCACACACTCGATTACTTTTTTTACATCGAACCCTATCTCAATATTTTGAGTACAGGTTTGTGCAGGGTAGTAATAAATTAATTAATCTTAATCACATCTCTCTGGAGTGGGTTCTAATCGATATGTTATATCGAAACCTAATATATGCTAATTAGGCCCCCAGGTTGCTATTTCAGGTGAAAAATAAATATGTTCGCATTTTCACAACGAGGTGAAATTTATTCAAATAATTAACCCTTCTTTTGTCATCAGATGACGCCAGTTTTCTTTCTATAGGAATAATAATTGAGGGGGAGAAAGTCCTTCCATACGCTCCCTCCCCGCGGAGGGATCAGCCGGATGGTGGACGACGGGGATCGACGGGAGGGCCCGACTTCGTGATTTCTACATATAGAATACATCGCATTTGCATTCTGTTTAGGAACGACCATTGTATTCGGTCTATGTGACTATATGGTGTGGATTCACTGCTACCCTGCACTACCGGCTAAGGATGATGGAAGGGCCCAACTTCATGATCATGATAAGTGTTTTCTAGTGGTGGGATTCGAAATTCGAACCCGGGTCCTCCAGAGTGGAAAGCCAAAGTGGTTCCAAGTAGCCAATCCAGCCGACAAAAATGGGTCTTTATTTATAAATGTTACTGAATCCAGCTAACAAAAATGGGTCTTTATTTATAAATGTTACTTATTTTATTTATACATATAAGACAGATTTTGAGGGGATCCGCGCTAACTAGATCCGGCACTGTCGGTAGTTGGGCTCTTTCCGACGGCTAGCCACTAGTTCCAATTTTGAGGGGATCCGCACTAACTAGATCCGGCACTGTCGGTAGTTGGGCTCTTTCCGACGGCTAGCCACTAGTTCTACTTATGAAAAAACTACAGATGGGTCCACTGTCGATGGAAGACCTATACAACCGACGGTTAATTTTTATTCCAACCAAATAAAATCGTATCTTCTCCAGTTGGCATAACCGGAATAAATCCCGTCTTTCTGTTTTCCACCTTCGACCGTTTATCACAGTAGTAGATAACTTCGGTCTTCGTTCCTCGGGTTTTCCGTTCCGTCGAATCGACCGTCGGTCTCCGGGGATGCAAATAACTTTATCAAAATCCCGCCTGTCCGCCCTCCCGAACACAATGATGGTAACTCGATCTTATCCCGTCTATGGTCTACCGACCCATAGAAAAAAACCGGAGAAAAATGTTTTTTTTTTTTTTTTTTTTTTTTTTTTTTTTTTTTCGCATGTTTTTTAATTATAAGCAGTTTTTTTTTTTTTTTTTTTTTTATCCGCGCCGAGGGGTAGTTTTTATCTCACCTTCCGGTAATTTGTCTGGGCTTTATTCTATTTTTTTCTAACTACAAATATCACTACTTTTTCTAGTAACCGTGAGGAGGAGTAAAATTTTTATACCGGAGCACTGTCGCTTCTTCACCGTCGTCTTCTCGCCATTTAGTCGGGATTCTCCAGACCAAGAGCGAATCTACATGACGATCGATAACTTCTTCCTTTTCCTGTTTTAATTTTATTAATATCGGTGACGAATACCCGTAAGGCGAAGAAGCGCCACGGGCTCTCCGGCCCAAAAAAAATTATCTAACTTAGCCCTTCTAGTGGCGGAAACTGACTAGAAAAAATCGTCGGGAAATGGGGGATCCTGACCAATAAGGAGATAGCCCGGCCCATCCATCACTTTCCACCACTCGGGTCCATCGGCCCGACAGAAAAAAGTTTCCTGGAAAAGCCAAACTACAATCGGAGGATTACCTTGGCGTAGAAACGCTGGAAAGAGGACTCCGAGTTCTTTACTCCTCCATCCGAGCGGAACGCTGCCGGCGCTACCTTTAAATATTCCTTCTTCGAGTGTAATGACGTTCCCCAGCCAGTCTTTCCCTCTCCGGGACCGGGAGAGAGTTCCGGACCTATTTAACGTTGGGATAGAAATTCGCGGACGAAAGAATGAGCACCAGATAAATTCTGTGGAAAAGATGGAAGAGAGGGTCGGGATGGACGATGACGACAAGTGATCGGCAGCCATCCATTACTAGGATGGAAGACAGGCTTTAGGATGTCGTAGCTCGGAATCCAGACGGTAAGGGAGGAAGAAACTCGGGTCCGGATAGTTAGACCGAAAGAGTGGGGTCCGCCATTTTTATCGGTGCAGTGGGAGTATAAGGCGCATCGGTGTCACTGGATAAACAATCCGTCGCCATCCACATATTTCGTCGGTCGCCTCTTTTCCGGATCCGATCGGCCCCTCCGACCGCCAGCGCCGATTTTAATTCCTTTCCGGCGGACCACCAAACGACACAACTACGGAAACGTCCGGGTTATTAACCCGATATTAGTGGTTGGATGGACGGGTCAAACATATTCTGTGGGCGGCCGGATGGCCGAGTGGTAAGGCATTGGCGCGCCACGCGGGAGGACCCGGGTGCGACATCTCCCGAAAAGTTTTTAGGGGTGCTGGACTCGGCCATCCTCGTCCTTCACCATCCTGCCTCCTCCACGGGTGTGGGTGCAGCCCGTGATTGGAACTGGCCCCGCCCCTTAATAATCTTCCCGATTGGAAAGGGACGTAATAATAATAATAATACTAAATATTCTGTGTGTAAACTTGATGTAAGTCAACCACGCCGTATCAGACGAATGACTGTCGGACGGAGAAAATACGTGGCTGGAGCGTTGGCAACTAGTGTCGTTCCGAGAATGCCAATCAAATCCGCCATAATTTCTTCCCCAGGTCGAGTCTGATAGTTAATTAAATTTGTCACCTATCCGAGGAATTCCTCTATCCACCACCAAGTTTTGACACCCTTCAGTGGCGGTGGAAATTTCCCGGATGGAACGAATCGGACCCCATTCCTCCGACGGATCCGTATCCAGACCGGACCATAGGAGGAAAATCTTTTAATATCCAAACCGGGCGGCTAGGAATAGGCGGAAGCCATTATCGGGATCGAACGAAGTGGTAGAAAAGAAGGTTTGACACCCTTCAGTGGAGGTGGAAATTTCCCGGATGGAACGAATCGGACCCCATTCCTCCGTCCAGACCGGACCATAGGAGGAAAATCTTTTAATATCCAATCCGGGCGGCTAGGAATAGGCGGAAGCCATTATCGGGATCGAACGAAGTGGTAGAAAAGAATTCCCAGACGCTTTTTTCAAACGAACACTATAATAAATCGTTCGACTCCAACTGAGACATATATACAGATAGGCCCCGTAGATAATCATCGACGGAGAGGAGGAATAGAGTGGACACGTAACTAACTATCGTGGGGTGGTCCCAACGATAGTTAGTTACGTGTCGGACAATAAAATTTTATTGTCCGAATAAATTCGTCCCCGTTTAGGGTCGAAGATAGTCGGTAAATGGCCGTCTCTATCTACCTTCCACTGGGTCACTAAACGAGGCCGATCGACGGTTCTTTTGGTCTTTCCTAATAAAGACCGAGAAAGAGAGTGTCATAGGTGAGGAGAGGAAAACCCTGCCAGACAGACCTTTTACGCAGCCATAAACGGGTGAAACGACGGTATAAATCCCGGAGGACTAATCCATTATTGGCGCTATTAACGGATAGACCGCGCTCCGACCTACGGACAGCGCTTTCTAATTAAATTAGTCGTCATTCCGCCAAACAGTATCCAATGGGCCCACCGGGTAAGATAGGAAGACTGGAACCATTCCCAACCCACACCACCGGTTCGTCCCATTTTTTCTTTCCGCCAGTGGAAAATATTTCATCAGCGGGGCTAAAAAGGACCGGTGGATAAAATATTCACGGATAGGCACGACGGAACGGATTTTATGGGGGTGACCATCCTTCCGGTTCTCGCTCATCGTCGCTCTAGCCGAGAGGTAGGGACGGAGTATTAAGGGCGGTGGGTACTCGATCCGCTTCTCGGCACGGCCGCATTTTCTGAGGCCCGAGGATCGGCCCCGTAAACCCACCAGCGGGCGGGAAGTTAGACGGAGACGACAGGGGATAGCCTGTAGGTTCGACGGCGGAAAAGAAGTAGGGACGTTACACCAGGAGGTCCGAAGCGCCCCCGGTCAGCCCATCCGAAGTTACCCACACGGATAGCGCGGCCGTCCAACCGCCCGGTCGGCTAATCGGCGATTAGTCGGAGCAGGCGGCGTGGCGTCGACCAATGGCGCGTCTTCCCGGGTTTGGCCGGGCGGCTCACCTCGATCGGCAGCAGAGCGTCCGGGTAGTCACCGCGCGATGGACGTGGATCAGATCCTGCGAGAAGTGGGCGAGTACGGCCGCTATCAGCGACTGATGTTGTGGCTGGGGGTGCTACCCGCTCATCTGCCTTACGGATTTCACAGTTACAGCCAGCTGTTCATGACTCTGACTCCCGATCACTGGTGTCGTGCCCCGGCCAACGCCTCGCTGGAAAGAACCGGCAGTTGCCAGGCTTGGCTACAAAATTCGTCGTCCGCCTGTCTCGACGGCGTGGTTTACGACCAGTCTCGCATCCAGCATCGAGACACCGTCGTCACTCTGGTAAGTGCTTCGGCGGGAAACGGCCCATCGGACGCCGATACTTCTCCGGCGACTTTGGTACGTCGGCCTATCGATTCACGGTGGTTGGGACGGGGCCGGGTCGATGGGCTTATCCTGGAGGACGGCTATCCGGTGGGCCTCTCGCCGGTTCAGCTTCCTTCTTTCGGGACCAGCTATCCTTTGGTCGGATTTCCTCGACGCCCCGATTTACTCTAGACGGGGACGCTTAAGACCGGAAAATCCATCCGGACGGTTTGAACCGGTAGGAAAGGCCATCGCTCGGAGCCGGTCTTTCCGTATACGCATCGATTATTCCATTTTCGATTTCGTCGGCGTGGCGCGTCCCCGGACCGGTCCCCGCCGCCGCGGATGTGGTCCAGTTTGGTAGGTCCTCCCTTCCCGCCAGCGGTAGAAACGGAAGGACTCGAGTTTGGTGGGAAGAACGTCGGAATGTCGGCTGGGATTAATAACGCGTCTCCGCCGCCCATCCCAGTCGTCGATTATCACCCGTTTCTTAATCCGGGCCCCATCATCGATTCGTACTTATATGTAATTGGCTGGTCTACCCGTTATGGAAGGAGCCGATTCCCGTGATGAAAACTGGATATCGAAAGACGTATCGGCTCCGCTCGTTCCGTCGACTAAGTCGCATCCTCGCGCTACTTGCCCTAAGTCGAGACTCGGTGTCGCTCTGGGATTACCGATTTTATCCGCTGGTATTCAGAATTTCTCCGCCGATAAAATCCACACATTTTAAAATACCCGGTGTTTCTTTCTCTACTTCTTCGGTCCTCTTCCCCCAGTATCGGTCACCATCGGGGCCGATTTAACCCAGTAAGTATGGTACCGAAGGCGCCTTTGGACGGAAAGAGCCCAAACGATCGTTTTCTCAATATCGTCAGGGCGCTGGGTACAAAGCTTCATCGGGGCGCTGGACCTCTACAACTGGTTACGGTTTCTTCACGATCCGGGTCCGGTAAGTATGGTACCGAAGGCGCCTTTGGACGGAGAGAGCCCAAACGATCGTTTTCTCAATATCGTCAGGGCGCTGGGTAGAAAGCTTCATCGGGGCGCTGGACCTCTACAACTGGTTACGGTTTCTTCACGATCCGGGTTCCCCGTCGAAACCTCCTAAAACTTCGGCCCGGCCATTATATCGTTGGCTCGGCTTCTTCGTCACTACTACCGACCGTCCCGTATTATCTCTTCTATTTATTCATTCTCTAATCTACCTGTCGGTTCGTTACTCCCAATAGTTGTCTAATAATTACCCCATATCCCCATTTTTAACCAGTAATTAATAATTAATGGTAAGTTAGCGTCCGATTCCGTCCTTTGGAATCGATACTTTTTCTTTAAGTAATTTAAGGCCCCTTTCCACTCGGCCAGTATTAAGCGACGCGGCCCGTTTAGACTCACTGGATGGGGGGTGGAACCTCTTCTTATAAACCGGAACAACGGATTTCGGATTAGAACCCAGTCCATTCTAATGGTAAGCCAGCGTTTTACCGCGCTACCGGCTCCCACCCTGGACCGAAATATCTGAGGGGATGGGACCCGGGAATCGAACCCGGATCCTCCGGATGACAGGGCCATCCGTTGTGGCCGAGCAGTCCGTCCGACGACGTCGATAGTTGTGGTAATTTAACTGGTAACCAATAACCAATCGTTTCGACGGTCGTCTGGCTCCCATCGATGGTTGTTTTTCAGTAAATTTAAAAAGTGGGTTGGTTAAAGATCTTCCACGACCCACTCTGTAAAATTCGCAGAAACCATGAAAATATTTTTGAGTTTTCATTCCATAATATATCTGGACGTGTTATCATTAAATACTAATTATGGCATTATCGATAGTCGAGTCACCTTATTTAATTATAAAATAGAATACCGTATACCGTAAACCCCAACGACCGAGAATCGAGTCCGGACACTGTCTTAGAGAGGACAGACCGTTTTCGATAAACATCTTACTCCAGATAAGTTAGAATGTAATCGGTACGGCTCAAAATAGCCCGTTCCATCGCCTTCAAAACTGTAGCTAAGTTCGATCCGTTCCGATAATCCGCTACGGCCACCTATAATTTTTGCATCGTTTCCTTGGCACGAAAATATCGGTAAAATTGGGCTCCGTTAATTTTTTTGTAATGAACTGGAAGAAGAAGATGCTTCAAATAAGCCACACCTTGTTATTTACTTCCGGCCAAGGTGGGGTGGGCAGCCGGTGAAAGAGCTCGTTTCGCCCCGCCACTCATCTGTTGACAAAAAAAAAACCATCCCGCCACCGTTTACCACGCTCGTCCCGTTAAACGCAAATTAAAATGTCAATTGCGTGAAGAGCCGGTAAGGGAAGTAAAACTGTCGGCCTAAAACGGCGCCGTCTGGAAGAAAGGCCCGATTATTACTGTTCTGCCGAATAAAACTCTAAAAAGCCACCACCACAGAAAGACGGAAAGGGGGCGAAGGTTGAGCATTAACATAAGAGCGGTGCAGTAAAATGAGTCGGGAAGTCAGTCGACAGATGCCTAAATGGCGATTTCATTAGTCTAGGTTTATCAACAGTTGGCCGTTCGACCGTCTCCTCCACCCTCTTTCTACCCCTGTCTTCTCTTTCCGGTTTCGGCCGTAGCTCGGTGGCCGATACTATTTCGTGTGTCGATACGGTGAAACGGCCCAGTGTGGTCTACGCTTGTACCGATACTTAATTCGCCGGTTATTAGAGAGTCGGAAATTCGGATACGAAGGACAAACGCGTCCGGTTCCGGCGAAAATCTCACATTTAGTGTGCATTTTTCGTCGGATATAGTGGATTCGGAAATAATGGAAAATTCGGCTATAAGGGACATTATTTTTTGTCGTTATTAATAATTTAAAAATTAACGAATACAAATTAAATTAAAATTGTAGTTCCTCTAAAAAGACAAAATCCGCGGGTGGCGCTGTACCCTAAAAATGGGGCCCCCTAATAATTTGTTATATAAGTTCGTAGAAGTTTTAGAGATAACCCTTTCACCCCCGGATTCTTTTCGAAACCGTGTCGTTCTCGGAAATAATCTTTCCAACTACCAATTTTTCTTAAAGAGATCACCGAAAACATTCCGAACTTATGGTTATTTGGAATATGGAATTTTTTTCCGGTTACAGCCGTCGAAGTACATGGCATTTTACTTAAATGCCAACATTTTTCCAAGTCGGAAACCGTGAGTTATCGACCAAACCTTACTTATTATTAATACAGTGAAACCCCGATTTTGAAACTTTTCAGGGACCGGCCCGAAACATTTTATTAAGAATATTAATAAAATGGTAAATACAGTGAAACCCCAATTTTGAAACTTTTCGGGGACCGGCCCGAAAATTACAGTGAAACCCCGATTTTGAAACTTTTCGGGGACCGGCCTGAAAAGTCGGAACATTTCGGGGACCGGCCCGAAAAGTCGAACGAGCCGGGAAAACGCACGAATGAAAACTCTGATGACGTCATAATAAAAAAGTTATATAATTAAAACGTAGGAACTCTGATGATCATAATAAAGAAGGTCACACGAAGCCGGAAACTCTGATGACGTCATAATAAAAAAGTTATATAATTAAAACGTAGGAAGAGGGAAAGTTTTACATTGCACAAGTAAAGGGAAAGTTTTACATTGCATGTATAAGAAAATGCTCGGACTTCCGAAAATAGACGTTTAAAGCGGGAAAGTCGTACGATATGGGAACGCACGCGAGGGTTTCACTGTATTTTATAATTTTTTGTATCTGCGTGGTAGTTCCCAATAGATAAATGATATGGCCAGGAATGATTTAAAGTAATTAAATTCGGGATAAACATTTAAATTCCACGTAAAAACGGCCGTATCCCGACTAAACCAAAATAGGTGGCGTCAACGGGAGGCGATTTAAGGCCGAGTGGGGGACCCGTACCGTCTACAAATAAAATCGAAAGCCGCGAAGGTGATGGCCGATCGACTCGGAAGAAAGGCTCTTTTATCGCGGGCCCGGCCATTTTCCATCAGAGTAAATAATAACTGGCGGGAGAACCTCTCTTCCACCCGACCGGTCCCCATCCCGTTGAAGGGACGAGCCGGAAGGTAGAGAACGGGGAGTCCAGATTCCACCATAAATAATTCCGAGGGATGGAATCCCAGCCGGGTCCTTGGGAGCCAAAGCCCCAGCCTTTCCATCCGGCCGCGGGAAAAGGGCCGTAAGTGACTCAGCCGTACTCGATTCGGATGTTTGGGTTACCGCGTCGGAGGATCCGAGTTGGATTATCCTACAGCTTCAGTTTTTCCGGCCGGCCCAATCTTCCGTTCTGTTCCTCGGCCCGCTATAGGTGGTCGGTAGCCACCTGGCTGGCTAAACGGGCTAGTCCGTTTCCCCACGGGTCCGATCGGAACGGCAAAAAATTGGGTAACCTAAAGCCTAGACTCCACAGGCGTAAAATATAGAGCGGAATGGCAGAAACCGAAATTACATTTGTAACGAATTTCAGTTTCAGGTTCGGCTTATACGATTCCATAAACCGAAAGCGGAAATGAACTGAAACACTATCGATAGCTTGAAATTTTGCGGCGATGGCCGTCCAAACAATTTTTTAAATACTGTATCTTTATAATTTCCAGTTGATTTGTCATATAGACATGAATGTTTCTGAAATTCTTCAACAAAAGCCACATCGACGTTCCGACATATTGAATCTGTCTCTTTCAGCAGTTCGATACGTCAATATGATGTCATAATTTCATTGGTCCGTCCACAGCAGAAACCGAAACGTCGCTGAAATGTTAAATTTTTTTAACACTTATTTCAGTCAACTTTCGGTAGGCGTAAGCAGTAAAATTTTTACGTTTTCTGTTTCAGATTTCAGTTTCAGCACTAAAATTATGCCTGTAGAGTCTAGGCCTAAGTAGTATTTACCGGAATACCCGAAGTAAGAGAGGGAAGACGTCAGTTTCCGGTACGGTCGAAATATCGATCGGCGTGGAAAAATTGAGGAAAACACGGAAGGATGGCTTATCCGAAACAGTAACCGTGGTTTGACTTCGCAGCCGATTTATTTTTATACGGAGTCGGTTTCGCCTTTTTTTCTGCCTCGGATAAAATTTCGGCGGTCGACTTAATTCGCTTAGCGGGCCGGACCACGGTTTTCCTACTAAACTTTACCTCTTACCCCGCCAAATCGGTAGGCGTGATAATAACCTACGGTATAGCCAGTCGGTAAAATATACCGTGGATGGCATTTATATAAAATCCCCTACCGTTCACGTGGTAAATTTCTTGGCTAGGCTATCCAATGGCTTATTAAACCGACCACGGAGACGCCGGGTCGGCCGAACTCGGACTCCGAATTTAGGATTTGCCCGCCTAGCGTTAAATGGTCGCCACGGTCGGAGTCGTGCCGTTAGATTAGACCGGACCTGGGGCTGGCAGCCGTCCAAAGCGAAGGGGCGGAGAAAATACGGTTCCTATTGAAGAGAAAGTGTGGAGTGGATCATAAATATCGGCTGACGGGACGCTAAGTTTTCGCCATCTCAGCGGTCCGGCGCCGCGCTTTCTTCGCCGGACGGTTAGCGCCGCGCGTTTAAAAAAGTGGTTGGACCGGTCGGCTGTACTTTTAAAAAAAGTTAACGGCCACCTTTCTGGCTAGTCGACACGGACCAACTCGGTCCGGAGGAAAGCTGGAAGCGGACGTCGATGGGGGAAATGCGCGGACCATCGGCCGGTCCGTGGTATCCGGACACCGATAAAGCATTAGATATCATTCTTGGGTGGGAAAGACGGAACCTCGACCGTTTACCGCGGCTCTTCCTTTTTTCCGGGCCCGGATTAATTTTCCCGGGACGGTTAAGACGAAAGGGGAGGGGACGGATGCCGGTCGGACATCTTACATATCATTCTTGGGTGGGAAAGACGGAACCTCGACCGTTTTCCGCGGCTCTTCCTTTTTTCCGGGCTCGGATTAATTTTCCCGGGACGGTTAAGACGAAAGGGGAGGGGACGGATGCCGGTCGGACATCGATTATTCGCCCGACGAAGTAATGGAGAAAAGGCGCCAGACAACCCGTGTCGAGCGGAGAAACCGTCCGCCCGGCCGCGGCCCCGGGCATTAAATCCGCTCTTACCTTCCGTTACTACCCGGACGCTTTCCTAATCGGTAATCGAGTCGTCGGTGTTATCTCCGCGCTTCTCCTCTGTTCCCCGCCTAATTTTCGGAATCGCTTCCAGTGACGGTGCCGATACGGCTTATTTTCCATTCTTCCGCTGGTCCCATCCGTCCGACGGGCTACTCCGCCCTTTCTAAAATTTGGCCGCGTCCCACAGCCGAAAGTCGTTTAGTCGGTTCTGCGCCGCCATTTTTACCCACTCGGCTACCCTACAGAAATATCCGGCCGGTGATTATTTTTGGACTAAATTTCCTTTTCCTCCGCCGCGCTATATTCGCTGGGCCGATGAATAGCGGTCTAAGTTTCGGGTTAGTAGAGATGGATAGTACGCTCAGTCCCTTAGATCCCGTCCATTCGTTTATTTAGGCGAATCTCGGGCCGGGACCCACCTTATTCTCGTTTGTTGGCGCGGTAACGCGACGCGTCGAACGGGCCTTTGGCCTAGCGCGTCGATGGTGGTTATCTCTTCTCCGTCAGATGTTTTCGGTCCGGTGGGTAGTTAGTCGGAACGGAAAAAGAAACGTCGAGGAACGCTTTCCTTTTCTATTAAATGTCTAGGGGTTGAGAGTTGAACGAAATGGAGAAAGCGGTTTCATTACCAGAAATGTTCATATATTTCTAAATAATTTTGATCGAAATGTTAGTATTTATTATTATTCGGGATGTATCAGATATCCATAGAGGAAAGTCGAAGCGTCGTCCACTTTTCCCATCCAGATCGACTATCGTATTTAGATCATTGATCGAGATACGAGGAACTACGCGTCGTAGGGGAATGCGCCAAACACTGCGCGGAACACCACTTCAACTTTCTTTTCCTTTTCCATTCCTATCGACTATCCACGCGGCCCGGTCGACCGCGTGGAAACGCTTCGGCTTTCCACCCTGACGGTCCCCGGGTTCGAATCTCTTGTCCCACCCCTCGAAAATACTTATGGCCAGGTCCGGACCCGGCCGTCCTCCCCTAATAGCGGGATACCGGTGGTCCGGGTGGGTGGTGGGCTTAGGCGGCCGAAGGTGGAAAGGATTACGACCACCCACCCCCGACCTCCGAAAGGGTGGGAGCCGGGCTGGAAGGGGGGTGAAGTAGGCGTTAACTTTCTTTTCGGCCGTCCGTCCCCGAATAGCGGGATACCGGTGGTCCGGGTGGGTGGTGGGCTTAGGCGGCTGAAGGTGGAAAGGATTACGACCACCCACCCCCGACCTCCGAAAGGGTGGGAGCCGGGCTGGAAGGGGGGTGAAGTAGGCGGCCTGACGGCGGGAGGAGACGTCGTCGTCTTTGATTTACTATCTGGCGTTCTAGCCGACGGAAGCCGGGTGGTTCGGCTTCCAAAATTGGACCGAAAATCACCATTTGTCAGCCGTAATTTCGCGCCTGGGCCGTGGTTCGATCGATGGGTGGTCGACCGGCTGTCCGGGGCGGAATCGGATAGTTCGTCATCCGGTCTTAACTCCGGGGCAGCGTCGCGTCTCGACTATTTCTCGACCGCCGCCGATCCATCCGATCCATCATCCGGCCTCCGCTCTTCCGCCCGCCTTAGGGATATTAATAACGTCGTCGACCCAGTCGTTCCCCGTCCGACGTCGTTAATTCCGCTAGGATGGGCCGGTTCCCGTCCCCGTCCGTCTAATGGATATTTTATGACGGAATCTGGATCGAGTGGTGGATGGCTACTCTTCCCTCGGCCGACCCCGGCTAATGGCGGATATAAGACGAGTTTAATTATTTCGGTCGGTGACTGGGCCCGCGGCTGCGGCCGATGCCACCGGAAGCGGAAGAATATAGACGTATTCTATGGTACAGAATACGGGAGAATTCGGTCCCGGACAGCCCGTTGATCGCAGTCACTATTTACCGGTGCAGCCGGAAAGAAATGGGAATTTCGCGCGCCGGTGGATGGAGAAAGGAGCGTTCCGCCTATATCCCTGGGATAAAATACCCGGAAAATAGACCGTCTTCTCATCGATCTATTCAAATTTAAATCGGCATTCTTCTTTCCTATTCCGTCTTCTGGGAGAGAGTCAGTAGTCGGGAAGGAGCGCCGCACCCGCGTTACCTCCGCCCGGTCTTTCCCTTATCCAATTAGAGCGGCCCTTTTCCAGCCGGCATTCGATTCGAATGCCGGACACCGATCGAAATACCGAATCTCTTCCGTGCGGGAAAGTCTTTAAACAATTGGCTTTGGTTATAAGTCGGAATAGCGGTCAGCATTAATTTTTTCCCCAAGGTGGTGGCCGCTACCCACCCGATCGGAGTACGAAAGACGGAATTAATGCCAGCCCAAATAACGCGGATAAAAGCTTACAAATCCCAATTATCGAAAAAGATTTTTTCTTCTTCCCTGACCCGGACAGCCTTTTCCTTCCAGATACTTCTCCACTCTCGGTCCGAATTTTTTTCTGTCAATGGACCAAATCAGTCTGCCGGATGGGCCACGTGGAAACGTTTCGACTTTCCACTCTGGAGGACCCGGGTCCCACCCTTCGAAAATATTTATCACGGAGTCCGGGTCCGGCTGGTCCGCCCCGTCCTTCACCATTCGGCCGACCCCTCCGCCAGGGTGGGCAGTCGGTGGAAGAGCTGGTTTCGCCCCCACATAGTATTCTATCGGAATGAGTGTGGCGTCATCTGTCGACAAAAAAATGGACCAAATCATTTTCCATTCTATTAGAAAGTGTCGGTCCCACTTCTGCGGGAGATGGGCCGGATGGGGATGGACGGATGGAGCCCAGACGCCGTCATCCACCTTTCCGAGATTCGAACTCGGGTGATCCGGAGTAGAAAGCCCGAGCGTTACACCCGGCCCATTTAACGGCCTAGATCCGCCTTTTGCTGGAGGACGGTAGAAACCGCGCTGAATACGTGTGGACTACTAATTTGGTTATTCGGTGGGAAAACTTCCCTCTCCTATTTCTGGTCACGCTTCCATTAATACAGTTTCCTTTAGGTGAATTTAGTCAAAATTCACCTAAAGGAAACTGTATTAATGGAAGCGTGACTAGAAATAGGAGAGGGAAGTTTTCCCACCGAATAACCAAATTAGTAGTCTTTCTTTCCCGCTCAAACCGTCCGGCCACGCAATCCCGCCGTTTATCGAGTAATTAATTAAGACGCAGCTAATTACCCGGCCAGAAATGGCGGTCCGACCGAAGAATTATTGGAGGGCTCGAACTGGTTAACCTAGACGTCGCGCGCCACCTGGACAGCCCCGGCCGGATACGGGGGCCGGGGCCAGCCCTGGCTTTATCCGGAAAAAATAGGATGGAGGTGACCGAGACCGCTCCTCTCGGTTTGGCTCGCTAAAGTTCGTATAACAGTTTTACGGCCCAGTCGAGTTTCCGTGGGATAGTCGGACTGGTCCGATCTACCGATTACTCCGATTTTAATTACCCGGATTTATCGTTCCCCCGATATGGTGACTTCCGTCGATCGGTAATTTTTTACGGTCCGATACAGTTATCAACCGATTACTCCGGCCGACGCTCGGTTAATTACCCGGATTTATCGTTCCCCCGATATGGTGACTTCCGTCGATCGGTAATTTTTTATCTACTTCTGTATACGGACGTATTTAATTCGATATTTCCGGCCGCGCCGATTTCGGACCAGTTTTATCCGGCGCAACTAGCGCGGATTAGGTCGTAAAAATGAGTTTGGATATGAAATAATTTCCTCACCCGTCACGTAACACGTCGATACGCGTATGAAACCATATCACCCATCTTTTAATTATCCACCATAATTTCCGGAAAGCATTTAACGACAGTTTTACGTCGCCATTCTCGAATTCCGCCACTAATCGATTATCGAATCGAAATTTTTCGTTAACTTTTTAATCTCTAGAAATTTTCGAGCTTACGTGGTCAATCGAGAAGGCGGAGAATCCATTTAATTTGGTCATTTTTGTCCCATCCGTTTTGTATTTGGTCGATTTTCCACCAATGAGATTCAATCCATTTAATTTGGTCATTTTTGTCCCATCCGTTTTGTATTTGGTCGATTTTCCACCAAGCGGGAGAAGAAAAATTTTACGCTTTTATTTTGTGGCCTCTCCGACTTTAATAACGATTTTCTACCTAACGAGACGCATTTTTCCGTAACTCGGTCATAATGGAAAAAGTACCCCGAGAAGCTAATTTGCGGAACGGTCGACTCCGAAAAATACGGTAAGGCTAAAACTAAAATACGACCAGTAATTTATTTAAGAAACCGGGAAACTCGGAGGCCAAAGGCCCAGTCCTCTTTAAAATGATAAATTTCCGCCATGGCCTACCATAAACTGACGGAATGCGATTGGCTAACCCGGCTAATTATTCGGGCTGCCCCAGATGTCTACTGGTCATCGAAGAAAAGCGGCGGTAACCACCAGCTCGGCCCGAGATGGGCGGCCCTTCTACTACGACGGAAGAAAAATGTTTCCTCGTTGTTACGTTTTACGCCGAAAGATCCACTTCGGACCACGATTGATCGGCCGAAATCGCGTCGATAGACTGATGAATTACCAGTCGATCGACGCGACGCGACGCGGTACCGAATGGCTCGAATGGCCAATAAAAAATATCGGCGATAAATTTTGATATCTATCGACTATATACGCGTCTCGGCTTTCTTATACGATATCCCTTTAAAAATCGATAATCGATGGACCGCCTTTCTCCGTGAATTACTGGTGACCGTGTAGGCCGAAATTATTTACCTCCATTTTTATCGTCGGCCGGATGACCGTCTGATGGCTTATCACCCTGGAGGATTAGGTTGGGTAAGCCGTCATATCGCACCGGGGATGTATTGTAACTAGCGGCGGCCACTTAACAGCCCATCACGGGCTGGCCAACACCACGATAGGGTCAACCGGATAGTCGAAGGATGGGGTTCGACGGCCCGGTTCCGGACTTCTCCCGAAAAACTGGAGTGTGGAACCCGAATTTGAACCGGGATCCTCTGGGCGATAAGGCTCGTATTCTGTTCTCGACGTTATCATAAATAGTCCTCCGCTCCATCTTTGTAGGTACTAGTAACGTGACATAAGAAACACGGTTTAATCATAACTCATTTGCGCACTGGGGCCCTAGTCTCGAGTTTATCGTGTTACAACGCATTCGTGTTAGGGGCCCTAGTCTCGAGTTTATCGTGTTACAACGCATTCGTGTTAGCAGGTATCATGTGACACCACTCCCATGTTTAGACAGAATTGATAGGTAGTTAGTAGTATCACGTGACAACAACACGAATGCGTTGTAATAAACTCGAGACTAGGACCCCTGGTCGGTGAGGACACGCCAGCAACGAACGATCTACAGGGGATACGAGTATCTCTCTTGGCCAGCGACAATTGTTTCTGCCGTGTTATGGCGTAAAGCGCCATTAAACACCCTGCCCAAAAAAGGAACAGGGCGACTAGAGGCTGTTATTGTCACAAAGGGAACAAAACTATAACGAGGCATCCCCAGCGAAAGCTCGGAACTAAAAGGAACATCTCCCTCCAAAGAGAAGCGAATAAACCACCATAGCTCGGCGGCGGGATGGCCGAATGGTAACGCTATCGACGTGCTACGCTGGAGGACCCGAGTCTGGTTTCGGATTTTTTCGGGGTACTGGGTCCAACCCGATGATCGCCGTCCTTCACCATCCGTCTCCCCTCCACGAATGTGGGTGAGCCCGTGGCTAGAACTCTGCCCCGCCCCCTTAGTAATCTGCCTGATCGGAAACCGGGTCTGGTCTCGGATTTTTTCGGGGTACTGGGTCCAACCCGGTGATCCCCGTCCTTCACCATCCGTCTCCCCTCCACGGATGTGGGTGAGCCCGTGGCTAGAACTCTGCCCCGCCCCCTTAGTAATCTTCCTGATCGGAAAGGGGCGTAAAATATGCGAAAAAAAACCTAACCAAGTTTTTAGCATTGTTTACGCCGCTCTCCAATCAGGAAGATTAATAAGGGGCAGGGCCAGTTTTAATTACGGATCGCTTCCATACCTGTAGAGGAGGCCCGGATGGTGAAAGCGGCCGGGCCCAGAACCCCAAAAAACTTTTCGGGAGATGCCGGACTTGGGATGCCAACCCGGTTCCTCCAACGTGCGGGCCAAATTACCACTCGGCCATCCGGCTGCAAAATGGGACGGTGGCGGCCCACAGTGGGGCAAAACACAGAAAAAGCTGGCCAAAAGTCCAAAAATAAAAATTATATCGAAAGACCGATCCACCGCCTAAGCGCTAAGCGGCGGGCATTCCAGCTCCCGCCCATCCGCCAGGTGGGGTGGGCCTCCGACTGAGGATGGAGTTCGACTGACCGAGCCGGGCCTCTCCCGATAAAATTCTGGAAGAATGGCACCCAGATCCGGGAAACGATCGGTTTTCGTATTTATCGCGTGTAATGGTAACTACGAAAGGCCATTTATTAGCGTTAAAATGGAAATAAAAGCGTCTATACGATTTTAGGACGGATGATAGGTTGCAAAAATACCGTCTTTTTATTATTAGACCCCGACGGAAAATAGACCCAGGGTAGAAAATTTCCAGAGGTTAGTAAATACGGTATGGCCGCTTTCGACCACCCGTCGGCCCTCCTACCATGATTAATCTGGCGAATTAAATATAGGTGTTGCTGATATTTGTATGGTTAGTTGTCTAGTAGACAGTTGCCGGCGTTAGTTTATTCCTTCGCCTTGTACTGGCGCGTTAGCTACACTGTAGCCTAACACACCTGTCGCGTTTCAATCCGGCACCCTATATTTACCGGATCTGGGTGCCACCTATAATTTCGTCGACCGACGGAAGCCCGCTCGACTGTAATGTTGCGCCTCGGACGGGGCGTAACCTCCGCTTACACGCTACCGAGAAACTTTCCTTCGGCCACGTTAATGGCTACCGCCGATATTAACCTAGACTGTTTAAATCGGTAGCCAGTTGGGTAGGGTGTTTAAGGATGTTTAAGGGTGAAGGGTGTATCGGTTTAAACAGCCTAGGTATAAATCGGTACACCCTTCACCCTTAAACACCCTTCTAGGCGCATCCATTCTTGGAAGACGGTGGTCGATGATAGGGCGGCGCTACGATGTTGGTCGGAGCGCCTCCATCACCGTTTATGGCGTTAATAGCGGCACCTATGGTTTTTAATGGAGGTAAATATCGATTAGCAGCCAATTAGCGCCGAACGAAAGACCGAGCGGACTTCGATCCGCCCACCAGTGACCTTTTTTCGCCCCTTTCTCTGTCGGTAATTGTTGTCCGATCGGACCGTCCTTCCACCCCTTTTCTGCGGCCTCTTCCTGCCTGTGTCTGAGAGCCACGGACGGTGGGGCCCGAACTCCGACGAAAATTTCGGACACCGGAAATCTAACGCTTTCCGACTAACGTTCCATCTAACCAGTGACTATCCGTCCTGGCGCCACTAGTCGATGGCCTATCCTGAATCGGGTTCAGATGGTTAATTAGGAACGAATATTAAAAGCCAAGTTCGTATCCTTTTTCTTTTCGGGGAGTAATATAGGTAACATGGATCCATCCGTTTATCCCGACTACCCTTATTCGGCCATATAACCACCAAATTCTTCCGCCGTCCCCAGGCTCTAACTACTTCGTCTTCCATATCGAACGATTCCGATGAATAGTGTCAAAAGGGTGATAAGAAGCTTTTTAAAATCAAATACATAAATCGGTGGTTATCGATACGGAAAAATTCAGCGGATTCTTTCTTATTTTCGAAATTTTTCTCCATACCGCTGGCCAACCGGCATAATTATTGGACGTCCAGATTATCGTCGAAAATATAGGGGTGGATTTTGTTTATAAATATTTTTTTAAAAATATAGCTACACGGATAAAGTTAAGCGGATGAAAAGATAAGGTTGGGTGAAAATGTTTAATTATCTAGCCAGTGAGATGTAGAAAATGAGCCAAACTTTAAGCCGAGTGTAAATGGCGCGAGAACTGGCCCGAGACGAATGTCTGGTTAGAGAAACCATTACCGATAATGTGTCGACCGGGCTAACGAAGACGGATAATGAGCCAACGTCTCCCCCGCTAATGGTGGGCAAACAGTGTTCTCGTGTCGGATTAGCCGCTTAAATTGTCGTCGACCTTTCTCCTTCCTCCGGTAATTTCTGCCTTAACGAACGCGGTTACCACGCCGCGCTTACTATCGGCCCTCGATTTCTTCGGAGGCTGGGGATGATTACGCCACGGATCCTGGTTTTTCCTCCATAAAGTTTTCGTCGATCGAAGACCCACTCGGAGCGGAAAAAAGAAAATCCGGGACGTGTAATCCTGCCCGGACAACTGATCGAAGCGACTGACAGACCTTTTATTAAAGGAAATTCTCGACGCCCATCGATCCTGGCTGGCTGACTGTTTACCAAATATCGTTTTCCTCGGGCGGTTCCTCGTTTTCCTCGGCCAAATCGACGCTTCCCAAATCCAGGTCGGGCCACCATGTCCAGGCTGTAGCCGAACGACGACCCACCGCCCTCTCTCTCTAAAATTTAACAATTAAATTATTATTTCTCCTTCGATCCGCCCTTTTTCTCTCGAATATAATCGAATAAAGTCACATCCTTCTTCCGGACTAAAATGTTGTCGACCACTCGTTATACGGTATCCGGATGGAGATCGACGCCGCTTTCTATCCCGCGGGTACCAAAGGAGCCGCATACCGGCCGAAATCGACGCTTCCCAAATCCAGGTCGGGCCACCGTGTCCAGGCTGTAGCCGAACGACGACCCACCGCTCCTCTCTCTCTAAAATCTAACAATTAAATTATTATTTCTCCTTCGATCCGCCCTTTTTCTCTCGAATATAACCGAATAAAGTCACATCCTTCTTCCGGACTAAAATATTGTCGACCACTCGTTATACGGTATCCCGATGGAGATCGACGCCGCTTTCTATCCCGCGGGTACAAAAGGAGCCGCATACCGGCCACTCACTCCCGCATCGGATGGCGGATAGAGTTGGACCAACCGGACCCCAGAAAAATCTCTGAAGGTCTGAGACCCGGAAATCGAAAGCGGCTCTCTGGCCGATGTGGGACTTATTCGTCCTCTTACAGTTCGTATCTGTGTCAAATATTTTTCCATCGACGTTGTCACGCTCATCTGGCATTTTAGAGAAAGTGGATTAAGCTAGGTTAGTTTTAGTTAAGCCATTCGTATTTCTCGCGAAACACCGTCTATAGTATCTGGCCGTGGTCACTTTTACAGTTCGTCTCCTTCGAAACGGCACTAGTGATAGGATCGACTGATAGGTTGAAAAAATGGAGCCTGGACCGGAAGAAGGAAGGGTCTGGGAGCCAGCCGTTGAATGTCACCTTCCGGTCTCTCGAAAATCCGGAATTCAACCGGATCTTCCAAGGTGGTCATCGATTATTTTTACTACACGGATATCCGGTCAACTTGGGAAAAGTTTTTTTCAGTGCAGTTTTATGCCGCTTTCTACTAAGTGGTGTAAAACTGCGCAGAAGCGATTTTTGTAAGCGGCGAGGCATTCCACTTCCTACCACGGGCCACCCATAGTCCCGGTGGCGCCAGCCTTCGGGTGGAGGATGGGATTCCATGGGCGAAACCGGATTGACTGGGTAGAATCGAACCCGGATTCTGCAGCGTGGAACGTTTTGGCTTTCGATCCTGGAGGGCCCGAGTTCGATTCTCGGTCTACCTCTTGGAAAATCTATTCACGTTTCTCTCCTCGATCCGTCGATCCCAGTCTCCCCATCGGGCTGGTCGAACTGGCCGCGTGGAAATATTTTGTCTTTTAAAACTGATAAAACCGGATTCGATTCCGGATTCTCCCCTTGGAAAAGTTTATTGGTGGAATCAGGGCGCGCCTAGACACTATCAAACAAATTTTTCCCAGGGATGGGATCCGGAATGGAACTTGAATTCTGTTGGGTGGAAAGTCGAAACGTTTACACGTGGCCAATACGGCCGACGTTGATACGGCTCGTTTCGCTCCGTCACTCTACAGAATGAAAAGTTATATCATCCGCTAAGAAAAATTCTTTGGGGAAAGGAGTGAAATTTCTCAGCCCAGTATTCTATCTTAGTAATTGTCCATCGAGAGAGTAAGTAGTACTTATTTCCTGGTGGTTTTCCGGCTAACAGAATAATATTTATCTTAATTTTCAATGGCCAAGATATCAAACGGCGGTCTTTATCGAGCCTATCATCGGTAGTCCATAGTGATTTGGCGAACGAAGGAATCGACGGTCATTTCGAATCTCTTTGAAAAAACCAGGAAACAGATGGAACCTGGCTGGACTTTAATTTTAGTTTTCGAAAAATGCAGATCTTTATAAACCGGTTAATTCGTGGGGAGAATGCGTTTCTATTTAATAAGCGAACTGCGAAAAGAAAAACGGATACACGGCAGAATGAATTAATGTACCGACACCGACATTGTTATAAGGTTTTCTCACGCTTTCATTTATCATTCGAAATACGATTGTTTGAAGAGACGGCCTGTCCGCCTATCGCCATTTTATTAACGGATTAATATTCTAAATTGATGGAGTTAAAAAAAATTATGAAATACTGTCACGACTGGTTACGCGCTATTTGGCATTTTCTCCTATTTCGGTAACAGATTGGAGAGGAAAAGGAGAAGCATATTTTTGAATCGCGTGTCTTTACTAAAAAGATACGGGCGATTATTACACTCCTCTCGAAATGAACTTAAAGGAAAGAGGCTCTCTCGTCTTCTATACGTGTTTTAATGCCGCTTTCGTCCCACTAGGACATTTTCACCCCCATCCGCCACACTGTTATTGGAATTCACCGCCGGGTTCGGACCTCCCGAAAAAGTGGAAGTATGGGACCCGGAATTGAACTCCCGGTCCTCCAACGTGGAAGCCCAGCACTCCTCCACCGAAGCCTATACCATGGAAAAAGTAGCCGAGTAGAAATGTATGGGAGCGAGCTCCGGTGGGAAAGCGCCCCGCAAAAGGAGGAGGACGGATTCAACGAACTTGATCCAAACCCCTGGAAAATTTGAATGGAAATAAATTTATCATGTTTCTGATTAATGCTAAGGATTGGCCGACCGAATAGTAAAAGGAGAATCGGGATGAATTTTGGGCCTCACGTTTCAAAGATTTAAATGAGGAGTCCTGCCTGGTCGTCTATCCCGATCTGGATGACTCGGCTGAGTCGTCCATAGGTGGACTGCCGATGGTAGACCACCTATGGAAAGTGGTAGATAAAACTATATTGTCTGATAATTAAAATACTTTTAAGTGGTAATTTATTTTTCGCCAAGATTTTTTTCCACTCAGTGGTTCTTTACGTATAGAGATGGGTCCGGTGAATCGAGATGCGGGCCACCATTATTTGCGACTAGTGGCCGATTACATCGGAGAAATGGTTAAATAACCTAACCTTAGTAAACGCCGAATTTTTCCAGAGGATGACGACTGATGGGAAGATAAAAAAAAGTCGGAAACTGCATCCGGAGAAAGACGGTGATGTATCACTAACAGCGGTTTTGATTTTCTGTCTGAAGAACTCGGATTTTCCGTCAGACGAGAGCGCCATGGTGGGGTAAAATTGGCTCTGCCCTCTTTGACTTAACTACCGTGTCCAGATGGCGTCAGCCCGACCGATCCAAACCGGTGGCTCCACTCCAAATCTCGGGCTTTGGCCACTTTCCCGATCCCATCTATCGTAGTCTAGCGGTTGGAGGATAGGACCAATAAACGGGTCGGTTATAATCATTTCCAATAAGGGAAGTAGAATAAAAAGGAGAATGGCTTTTTCTTTTTCCCGCCAGCTGAATGGGCTACCATTTCGGGACGAGAGTGGCTGATTGGACTGGGTACTTTCTTTCAGCCGTCGGCTCAGACCCTATTGTTCGTCTTCCATCTCCGGAAACTCGATTAAGAGACTTCACCATTCCGGAATTAGATTCCGACGGCTTTAATGGCCGCTTCCCCTCGCTGACGGCCAGAAAATGGCTGCACGAATTGGGAGATGGATGTTGGGCCCCATCACGCCGCTCCGGACACTTATTGACCCTTTGTTTATTTTCAGTGGGACCTGGTGTGCGATCGTTCCTGGCTTCCTCCCTTGGCTCTGACTCTGTTCGAATTAGCCTGCTTCCTGGGTCAGTGTTTGTGTATGGCCGTGGCCAACAGGTGAGAACTCCGGTCTCTTATCCTTTCCGGATTTCTTTTACTCACTTCTCTTTTCCAGGTTCGGACGGCGACCGACGTTTTTCCTTTTTCTGGCCGTCCAGTGCCTTTTCGGCGTCTTGACCTGCGTGGCTCCGGATTTCACCTCTTTCGCCGCCTTCCGTTTCATGGTAGGTCTGACGGTATCAGCTGTGGTCTCTTCGCCTTCCATTTTGGGTGAGTGCCCTTTTAATCCCGGAACAAATATTCTCGAATGGCTGGAAAACCGCCACCCTAATCGGAGTTTAACTTTTGACAGCCCGAGAAATCGTAGGCCCCAGTCTCAGGATTCAAGTGTGGCTGATGAGTTACGTGGCTCGCAGCCTGGGTACCTTGATTCTGTCGGGGATAGTGTTTCTAGTTCGAGACTGGACCCACCTAGCGCTAGTCACCACCGTGCCCTTCTCAGCCTTCTTCCTCCACTGGTGGTAAGTTGTGTAGAATTTAACCTCCAGCCGTTTCGGGCCCGCATTCAACACGTCTCGTCTCGCTGTATTCCGTTCCGTGGTACTTAACCGTACCACCTATTAGGGTGAGAACTTAACCGTGACGCTAAGAGGAATATTGTTACCCATTCGGTTGCCGCTTATTTCGGGGCCCGCTACTGGGAAGCCGTACTAATTACCTCCATATGGCGGTGCCGAGAGATTTTTTTGGGTAGGTGCAGCGGACTGCGAACAGCTGTTTCTTTCTCCCACTACCTGCCCAATTTTGTCGTTAAAGAAAAATTTCTAGCGGCGCCACTCCGGAATTGCCGGCGTTCGTTCCCTTTTCCATTAACTACAGATTGGGTCAGAGGCTACAGTAGAAATCGGGTAGGGTAGCTTTTAAAGACGGGAACGCTCTTTCCGGAGATAATTTCGCAGCCAGACCGTTTCATCGCGGCCAATTCCAGAATTCCGATAACTCTTCTGGGTATCGATCGAGCGGCGCAACTTCGCAGCCCCTGACACGCGTCATGGGTTGCTGATAGTTTTAATAACGGTCGGCGCTTCTCACCCGGTTAGTCTAATCTTTGTAGAAAAATGAACGGAAGGGTGGTACGGACCGCGGACTGTTAGACCAGACGTTTTGAATAGGTTTGGCCGCGATGTCAAGTACTGCTATTTACAATAATCCAGCAGTTGGTCAGGGTACTTCCAGAGTCCCCAAGATGGCTGCTGGCTCGGGGAAGGTACGAAGAAGCCGACAGATTGCTTCGATCTATCGGCCAGAGCAACGGAAAGACTTTGCCTCCCGACTACATCGTCAATTTAAAAGTGAGTCCAAATTTCTATCTAGTCGGTCTTATCGGCCCGTTTACCTTGACTTCTTTCTTCTTCAGCGAAGATTCCGAGTAGAAAGCGTGCTGAAAGACGAGAAGAAAAAGCGGAAGATCGGTCGTAGCAGCGTGATGGATCTTTTCAGGACGCCTAACCTGTGTCGGAAGACCGGCGCCATTATCGTCATTTGGTAAGGAAATCCAGTTATTTCCGGTCTCTAGAAATTTCTGAGCTCCCCTTATCGTCTTCAGGTTGACTAGCACCGCCACCTACGTAGGGCTCACCTACTATTCTCTGGAACTGAAAGGAGAAGCCCATCTTCATTTCTTCCTTTCCACTCTGGCCGAAGTGGTGGCCATTTTCTTTTCTACCTGTTTGCTACATCGACTGGGAAGACGATGCACATTTTGCTTGTGTTCGGCCGTCGGAGGAGCCGCCTCTTTGTGCGTAGCCGCGGTTAATACAGGTAAGTGATACGAGATGGGGACCGATCGGAAGTATCTCGTTAACTATTTGACTCGGGGTTTCAGGTACGGCTCTCGCCTTGATGTTATATTTCGTGGCCAAACTCGGCGTATCTTCTTCCTGCGTGGTGCTTCCCCTCTGGAGCTCCGAATTACTACCGGTGGTAGTCAGAGATGAAGGTCTGGGCTTGGTGGACGCTTTCGGATTACTGGGACCGGTAGCCATGCCTTTTATCATATATCAGGTGGGTTCCCGTATTAACAGTAATAAAACGCCGCCACCTTTCGGCGGCGCCGACTTTTTATTTTCCCCACGGGGTGGAAATATCTAAATTAAGCAGATTAGGCAAAAATATTTTTCTCCGCTAAGTATGTGTCACCTAAATCTTTTTATTTTTTAACAACGATTATTGCATTGGTGATCATTTTTTCCCGGTTAAATATCGAGTGACGCTAAGCGGGAAAGTAATTTGTCTCCGTGTTCGAGTTCACTGCCCCGTGGATTCGGCGCCTATGTTACTTATACCGATTAATCCGGTGCCGTACCACCCTAAGTAGAAAGGTAGGCCACCGGATTAATGGTAGAAGCGGAAAAATAAGAACTGACTATGCTATGTCTCTGCTCCGACTAGGGTAGAAGGTATCCGATTCTTCCGTTGGTAGCGCTGGGAAGTTGTCAGCTAGTAGGTGCCCTGGCCGCCTGCACCTTACCGGAAACACTTCACCAAAGAGTGCTACATACTATTCGAGACGGTGAAGAGTTCGGCAAACATTGGACGTGGAAAGACTGTCTGAGATGTGGACCGCCCAAGTAAGGCCGACCCAATCCAAGTAGGTTTGATGAAATTCTCCTATCCGCTTCACCGAAATTGTTTCTCTTCAGGTTAGAGAGCAAGAACGGAATTTTAAAAAACAAAGGCCCGCCTCCACAATCTCCTATTTTAAGGTAAGTGAAAGATATTTTAATGATGAGCTATCCCCAATTTAATGGGCCTTTCTCTTTCCAGTTTATTGAGACGTCAGGACAGTCTGAGGTGCGCCAATCCTAGCCAGGGCGATCCCGAACCCAACTCGTGCCAGTCGGAACAAGGATCTTTGGTAGAAACCGTCTTGGTGACGGTTCTTTAACCACCGCCAGTTCAATTTGTTATTAGAAAGAGCCAATAAAAGACAGTTTAGGTGGGTCTTAATCCCGTCCGATAACCAACGGTTTCGGCCATACCGGAAGCGGGCGATGCCACTTCTCTTTAATATCAAAATATCGGAGTTTTGGTCCACCAAACAATTGGGGTTTTTTCTCTTCCGATAACTGCTTAGCGTTGGATGGCCACCGGCTGACCCGACTATACTTATCGTGTTTTCTCAAATAAACGTCGCAGTGTTTATTTTCGTCAGTTAGCCGCGCCCTTCGATGACCGGGAGAGGTTCTTTTGACTTCTTATTCCGTCGCGTATCTTACCAGCAAAAACATCTCTATTAGTAGATTTTGATGGGATATAATGGAAATTATTGAACCAATAATTATAATTTCACCGAATATGTCAAAATTACAATAAATATTACGAAAATAACTTTAAACTTGGAGTAATTCGATATTATAAGCCGTCATCGTTGCGAGCGGTAATATGGCGGAAGAATACGGGACGAAATAGGTGAATTGGCCGAAATTGACCAATAATAATAATATCATCATTTTTATAAGATTTTTTAAAGAAAACGGGTGAAATGTTTGAACCAAAAAATATATTTAAGGAATTACTCAACGAAAATGTAACAAAAATATTTTTTCTAACGAAGCCCATTCGAAATAAAAGAAAAAAATAACGATCCGGTATGGGTTTTTACATCATTATATTGCATCTCCAGCCCAGCGCCGGATTTATGTATAAGGTAGACAATCTACAATTTAGGGCTGAGGCCTCTGCCTCATTACAGAAAAATAAGGGACATGGTGTGAGGACCCGGACATCCTCCTTTTCTCCCTTGGCCTACCCAATTGTGTCCATTTATTTGCGGATGCTCTTTTTTTAAACAATTAACCAAGAAGAATATACTATTTTACTATAAAACGAAACTGTCACAAGTTAACGATGACATCAATCGTCCACTACTAAAATTTTACGATCACAAAAGCGGTTCTTTCGTAAAGATTGAATAAAATTATAGTTATAATTTAAATCATACTTTTATAACGAATCTAAATATTCGATTATTATTTTAAATATTTCTTAATGATACTATCGAGGCACGATAATAAAGTCTATATAAATTGTATCGAATTTTGAATCGATGAATCAGACGAAAACCTTTATATCAATATATCAATATATATGAACCGATCGAAATATGTTTAAATTATAATAAAAACTAAATTAAAATTTCGTTATATATATATATGTAAATAATATTTCCACAAGAAACCTGTAAAAGCTAACGAAACAATCGAATTGCAGAATTAATTTTTGAATGGCGTTTTGTATAGAAGAGAAAATTGTATGCTATTAATTTAACATTTTCGCAAACAATGCCTGAGAGAGGAAGTAAATTTCTTTGGTTTCATCGAATTCGGTACTGAAAGTTAATATTTTCATTATATAGTTGTTTTTATTATTATTTTCATCATATATATATATACATAATGCTAGATGTTAGGGAACTTCTTTCTTTTATAACTTGTTTATTAATAAATCATATACCGGTATATTAATAGTCAAACGTGGCTGGTGGCTGGATGTCCCTTTTTTCGGTTGAACTACTGTACCGATTTCTATAAATAGGGTATCTTTAGAAAGGTCTAATTTTTGGATGTTTGCGACAGCGAAAATTGTTATTATTAATAATTTAAAAATTAAAGAATAAAAATTACATTGAAATTGTAGTTTCTCTAAAAAGACAGAATTCGCAGATGGCACTGCAACATAGTAATGGATGTCATTTTGCGATTCCCTCATCGATGGATTCCCTACACGAATTCGGAGGTGCTTTTCGTCGTTATATATAGTATTATAAGATTATATTTCCGCTCATTTATATAAGCGGGTAATTGTAATTTTTAGTATTAACTAATTATATACTGTATATTATTCTACTACTAATGAATACTAATGAAGTACTTTTGAAAGTATTTCCATCGCCATCTTTTAGTATTAACTAATTATATACTGTGTATTATTCTACTACTAATGAATACTAATGAAGTACTTTTGAAAGTATTTCCATCGCCATCTTTGTAAACATTTCTACTCGTATTACAGTATTATTAAGTTATTTGATTTTAATATTTTAATATTTTACTGTTTTATGCATCCATATATTTGTTAATCAGCCATCTGGAAATTTTTCGTATTACAGTATTATTAAGTTATTTGATTTTAATATTTTACTGTTTTATGCATCCATATATTTGTTAATCAGCCATCTGGAAATTTACGTTTAATTCGCCATCTATCGAGACCAAGATCGATATTAAGATTAATCTAAATATTTCTTAATTTAAAATTACATAAGAGTGGGAAAATAATTAATAAAACATATTAACTTACCTATGTTAGTTATCTAAGTTAGATAGCGGCAAGATTCTGCTTTTCACGGAATCCGAGATTTTTGCATAATATTTTTAGTCATATTACTAGTAGTAAATCGGTATATAAATCAATCGCGGAAACGGAACCGATAAGTAGCTATATGAAAAAGTACTTATCACAACGAAGTATCGATACCTGTGCGCGACGCCATCATGAAAGGAACAATGTTTTGCGCGACACTTTCAAAATGTATAATTACAAGAATTCGTGTTATAGAAGAGCGATTTCGTTATATGAATCCGTGTTATAGGAGAGACGTTATACGGGTGTTTACTGTAATACATGTTGAAGGTGTCGCGCAAGAATTATTTTCAAACTCCTTGGCAAGAATACTTTCCAAGATGATGTAATTATACATCTTAACGCAAATATATAAATTAATGTATATATAATATATAAATCCATAAATTGCATAAGTAACTTATGGATTTCAGCATAAATCATAACCCACATAATCGTAAGAATAATTTCCGGCGTATTTTTGACTTTCAAAATAAGGTGTAAAACCATAGCAGGTTTTCTTCATTACGATGATGGTCAGGTGACGTTTTACATCTCGTTCAATATGGCAGCGATACATGGTTCGTTTACCAAAATATCTTCTAATCGGTGCCGCTTTCGTCCATGGTTCTATTATAATTTTTGACTTAGTTTGATGAGATCTATCGAATGGTATCACATTTGGCAATTCTGTGATCTTTCGTCCATGGTTCTATTATAATTTTTGACCAGTTTGATGAGATCTAAAGCAGAATCCACCCTAGATAACTAATATAGAAAACAAACTATCTAGCCTGAACAATTTTGACACAGCGCCATCTGTTCGGTAAGTCGTTAAATTTTGTCGATTATTGGATCATTGGATCCTTTTAGAACGCTTATCCTTACACAAAAAGATGAAGTTATTTAAATCGAAACATAAGAAATAATTGGCCAAATACAACTTTTATAGCTTCTACCGTTTAGATTACTCAGCATAAACTCAAATACGGCGTACTGTGCAGATTTTATTTATCCATTAAAAATAAATACTCGCGTTTAATTTTTCTTTTCTCGTTTCTTTAACAAAAAATGAAGGAAATAATACCTTTTATTTTATATTATTATTAGTTTAATCTATATTATTGTTATTAATATTTATTTGAAAATATCCGTTTTTTTTATAATAATTGAGAATGTTTGTATTGTGCTAAGGATAGATACAGTATTTTATATCAATCCTTAGATGAGCCTGAAAATTTATTCAAATTAAAAATTACTCAGTAGAAGAACCCAACGATGGAGGAGCCTCTTAAGTTATAGCTCAGGGTTGCCACCGCCTTCAATCCGGCCCGGCTCTGGCCCGATCACTAATACGTTTAAGATTTTAGAATGATTTACTCAGTAGAAGAACCCAACGATGGAGGAGTCTCTTAAGTTATAGCTCAGGGTTGCTACCGCCTTCAATCCGGCCCGGCTCTGGCCCGATCACTAATACGTTTAAGATTTTAGAATGATAAAATCGATAAAAAAATTTCGAATCGGGAGGGAAGATTAAATCACTTACAATAATTGACACATTTCATTTCGTTTCCCAAAGAAATTGCATTTTTCTGTAGTATTCTATGTCAAAGGGCATTTTCTCTCTCGAATCAGGCGTTTCAAATTGAAATACTTGGGAATCCACCATCGGTGAATTATTAATAATTTCTTCCGCCATGTCCAGAATAATTTAGCCAGGAAAATAGCTACCAGATGAATATTAAGCGGCTCCAATTTACTGCGCCGTTTAATCTCAATGGCAATTATTTGTGCTACCATATTTTTCCCGCCTTTTATTAGAGAAAACGGGTGAGGGGTGAGTGGCCAGGTCAGCCGAGTGGTGGAGACGGAATGGTTCTTTGACAGAATTTATGGCCACTGGAAAATTTATTTTACTCTACGCGGATGTAAAGACGCGCGATAATACTTCAGATGGTTTTGTTTTTAACAGATATCACCACTTTCCATTCTAGGGTACTAAGTGGCGGGGCGAAACCACTCCGGGGAAGGGATGAACCCAGCCCCGACTTCACTAATAAATTTTCCCTAGAATGGACCCGAGAATCCAATCCGGGTTCTCCAGAGTGGAAAGACGAAGCGTTCGTTTCCACCCGACAAAGACGAGCTTTTCCTCTTTCCGGAATAACCGTCATTCCAAATGCTGGACCACACTGTGAGAATTCGGTGGCCCTCCCGGTCTGGCCTGGATAAATTGATCGACTCGTCGCCATCTTGGCCGGACGGGATGAGTGACGCGGCTTCCATTTCATTCAAAATCAATTTAAGAGTATCGACCGCTTCTTCTAGTCTCGGGCCAGGAATGCCGATAAATAAATTTATCACCAATTATTCATCCGGAGGGGACAAAGAGGACGGAAAGCGGAAACAAATCTTTCCACTTACTCAGATTGAACCGGATGCATGGGCCAAAAACCGGCGCGGGGAAAGGAGAAAGCGCCAGTCTCTTTGGTCTGTCAATTAGTCGGCGACTGTCACCTCGCGTCATCGTTGCCGTGGCCAAAAGAGAGGCGACGGCAGCTTCTCCCATCATCCGTTTGATCGGATTAAGGCCCAACTGTCATTAAAGCCCCGAGTCCACGTCTGGCTCCTTAATCTGGTCCTCCTACTCGTGTAATCCGGATTAACCCGGTCTGAAAAACTAACCGAAGAGGTCGAATGTCGTGTTTCTCATAAAAGAGTAACTATTAGCTCGAGTCTTAAACACGAAAGAATAGTTGTCGGTGCGATGGTTAGACGGTCACCGCCTCGACCTGGGAAGACGTCTCGAAAAAACCATTAAGGTGGTACTCGGGAATAGAACCATCCTCCTCTACAACATTTCTAACGCGGCCATCCAGCCGACTATATTTTTGTTCGGCAAATTCATTATATCTATATAATCTAGTGAAGATATTAGGTCCTTTTTCGATCGTCAGAGTCGACTATATTTTTACAAATTCATTATATCTATATAATCTAGTGAAGATATTAGGTCCTTTTTCGATTGTCAGAAGAAAAAGGGAATTTAGTTTTTTTATCGACAACATTTGCCCTTCGATAATTTTTTACGCATTTCCATCCGAAAATTTCCATTAGACCGAACAATGGGTAGCGGGTGTGCCAACCAATCTATAGAACTTAGCACCGCAATAATAGGACACTTTTTTTCTGATTTATTCTCCATGTCGCCTTTTATGGAACAGAACAGTATTGTCTTTCTCATACTAACTTGGCTTTGGATAGAACCTATCTATTTTCCTCCCTATTACCAGGCGCAAGTTCCAATCCATAAAAGATGTACGTCGATCTGGCATAGATAGTGACTTCTGGCAAAAATGCGTGCCCGTTATAAATTTGCCTCCCCCACAAATTTTCCGCCCTCTGATTTATTTTCCATGTCGCCTCTTATGGAACAGAACAGTATTATCTTTCTCATACTAACTTGGCTTTGGATAGAACCTATCTATTTTCCTCCCTATTAGCAGGCGCAAGTTCCAATCCATAAAAGATGTACGTCGATCTGGCATAGGGACTTCTGGCAAAAATGCGTGCCCGTTATAAATTTGCCTCCCCCACAAATTTTCCGCCCTAGGTCCGGGCCTGCTGGAGTTAGACGATAATACGCCTAGGCCGGAAAAATACCGTAGAGGAAATTCCACGTCCCGAACGTTTGAAAAATCACCGGGAAGAAAATCTGGAAAAGGTTTTTTTTTGTTTTTTTATATATTTTACGTCCCCTTTCCAATCAGGGAGATTACTAAGGGGACGGGGAGTCCCCCCCTTTCCAATCAGGGAGATTACTAAGGGGGCGGGGCCAGTTTCCAACACTAGGGTAAGAAACCTTTAAAGTTTAAACATCTGTCATTTATAGTGTTGATCGGGCTGCACCCACACCCGTGGAGGGGGGCCGGATGGTGAAGGACGGGGGCTGCACCCACACCCGTGGAGGGGGGCCGGATGGTGAAGGACGGGGAACGAGCTGCACCCACACCCGTGGAAGGGGGCCGGATGGTGAAGGACGGGGATCTGCACCCAAACCCGTGGAGGGGGGCCGGATGGTGAAGGACGGGGATCACCGGGCCGGATGGAGGGGGGCCGGATGGTGAAGGACGGGGATCACCGGGCCGGGCCCTACCCCGAAAAAATTCCGGGACCAGACCCGGTCCTCCAACGTGGCACGCCAACGCGTTACCACTCGGCCATCCGGCCCCGGACCATGCTAACCCGGGTCCTCCTGCGTGGCACGCCAGCATGTTACCATTCGGCCATCCGACGGTGATCACCGGGCCGGGCCCAGCACCCCGAAAAAATCCGGGACCAGACCCATCACCGGGCCGGGCCCAGCACCCCGAAAAAAATCCGGGACCAGACCCGGGTCAGAACCCGGGTCCTCCAGCGTGGTACGCCAACGCGTTACCACTCGGCCATCCAGCGTGGTACGCCAACGCGTTACCACTCGGCCATCCGGCCGCCTCTGGAAAAGGTTAAGTTAGGATATACTGTATCTGGCGGCGGCCACTTATAGAGCCCGTTATAGGCTGGCCAACACCCATGATGGGATCAACCGGATGGTTGAAGGATGGAGGTGGGCCTGGACCCCTCCTGAAAAACTGGAGGTGTGGGACCCGGATCCTCCAGGCCCGGATCCCTCCTGAAAAATTGGAGGTGTGGGACCCGGATTTGAAACAGACCCCTCCTGAAAAACTGGAGGTGTGGGACCCGGATTTGAACCCGCTCCAGGGTGGTAAGCCAAAGCTTTACCACGCGGCCATCCGGCCGACACTCCTGAAAAATTGGAGGTGTGGGACCCGGATTTGAACCCGGATCCTCCCAGGGGTGGTAAGGCCGAAGCTTTACCACGCGGCCATCCGGCCGACAAATCCGAGAAAGACGAACCAGAGTCGTGACATCGGTAATTTGATCTAGAGAGTAGCGGAAAGAGCAGTGGATCGTGCGTTATACTGACTCGGAACGGCAAAAATCTCCATCTAGTTCTTTTCGGAACTGTTTCCCATCTCTCTTTATAGGTATAAGAGGCGTTGGCAACCTTTGAAAATGGTACGAATGGCGTACTAACCTCCGGTTGTAAAGTGAGCTGGAAAGAAGGTAGCCCCATTACTACAAATTGTTTAACAGAAAAATTAAGCAACAATTCTTGCATCGAGAGTAGATAGGTGAGGTTTAAATGATTAATCGACGTTTACTTTACGTTAATAACCTTTACCTAATTGATACATTAGTATTCTTAAAGTATAAGTTAAACGTAAGTTTACCACCATTTCGTCCGTAACAAACTTCTCCTTTGGCCTTAGACAACTTCCTGTTAGGAAAGAACTTAACTAATCGCCTACTTTCTCGACCTACCATTTATTTCCGAATGATTAACGTTAAGAGATTAAAATATATGCTATCCAAATCATTTTCCATGCCTTAATTTATCTGTTAAAAATTATACAAGTACGTTCCGTTCTAAAAGTTGTAAAGATAATGCGGGTAAGTCATACATTGCCCCTGGAATTAACGTCTCTGGTTAACGATAACAGATAAAAATCTTAATGTGTTGGGTACTCATCACTAATCGTCTCGGAAGATTAAACGCTGGCCATTTTTAAACGATTGATCTAGGCTTTAATTAATGTCAATTAAAATTCGACTTTAATAGCCCGACCATGGCGTTAATTTAATAAAAGTCGATGGAAAAGTTTCGAAATTATTAGAGAAAAAATCTTCCAAGTTTGAACGTCAGCCATTTTTAAATAGTGGCAGATAAAGAATGAATCGATATACCGTATCACGAAGATGGCACTCGAAGGCGCAATAATTCTAAATTTTCCCAAAGTCGACGAAATAGCTTAGGATATATTAAGAGAGTATCTGGAAAGTTTGAAAGTCCACTGTTTTAAAATAGCGGCAGTTAGAAGATTAATTTATAAAGCGTGGAGATGACCTTTAACGCTAGAACATTATCATCAAATTTAATGAAAATCTACTAATTAGTTCCAAGGATTGCAATTCTGTATAGGCTAAGTTACACAGATGGCGAGGATGGTGAAGCCTCCTCCTTCCTTGGGAAAGTAGGCTAAAAAAACTAATATTAAAAATGGAAATTTCCTTATCAGAGAGTGAGAGTTTCTGTAAAGTACAGCTCGCTGTCTATAGAACATTAGTGGATGGCCCATCTGGCCGAGTGCGGGAAACTTGGCAGCTTGGACCAGATTCTCCAGAAGGGAAAGTGGTAATGGCCTGGATGGAAAGCCGGTTATAACCGAACACACCATACAACACGTATTTACTTCCCCACAGACCGATATGTCTTTAAGAAAGTATAATCACTGTCGACTTTATCGATCCCGATTTAGCGGCTGTTTCGCCATTCTTGGACAAAATGTAGTCGCCTGAATCTCGTTTATCTGTGTACGCGTCAATCAGATTTTTTGCAGATTTATACAAAATAGATCAGTTAGTGATTAGCGATTTCCATCCCGGAACGTTTTGGAAAATTCTCCACCGGGAAGGGAGCCACATAAAAACATTGGCGGCTACATAAAAAAAATCCTTCCTTGCCAATCTTTATTACAGACATAAATAAATACAGCATTGTTCAACTTGAAAAACTCGATAGCTTTCGTTTGTTTGGTCGATAAACAATTTTCTCACATTTAATAAATTATGCTATACAGAAGGAGCGCATCAATTTGATGAGAAATATTGGAATGGTCGCGTATGACTGATGGCTGTGACCATTCCAAATTATTGGAATGGTCACATCCATCCGTCGATTTATCATGTTTATATAGACGAAAAAAAATAAAAACTGGCAGAAAAGCTCTACATAAAAGAAAATGCGAATTAGGAGTTATATATAAGTGTCATTCGAGTATTACTTAAGCATTTAAAGAGAGAAGAGGTAAAGAAAATCTTACGATTCCTTAGGTGGACGGAAGTAGCTCGATGCTTACGTAATTCTATACGTAATTTAATTTTTTAAATTTAATTCTCGCCTCGCTCTAGAATTTTTTTGCATAATACGCATGCGCCAAAGTACGAATCTGTTATATTTTTGTCATCTTTTAATATTAAATTTTTTTTATATTAATTACAAATTTATAAAAACTTGCGTATTATTGGCTCGATGCTTACGTAATTCTATACGTAATTTAATTTTTTTAATTTAATTCTCGCCTCGCTCTAGAATTTTTTTGCATAATACGCCTGCGCCAAAGTACGAATCTGTTATATTTTTGTCGTCTTTTAATATTAAATTTTTTTTATATTAATTACAAATTTATAAAAACTTGCGTATTATAGGCCTACTTCCTTATCTTTAAACAGCGGAGGCAAGAGTAAAGAAAAAAATAATACGCAATTTAAAGGAATCGATAAATTGCTTACTATCCACTTACACCGAGGGAGAAGACGTCTAAAATGACCAAAATTACGCTTATGTAATATCCGCCCGCTCCCTAAAGTGCCTGAAAAAATATGAAATTTTCTCGAATGATAATTCGAAAAAAATTCGTATTTTTCGAGTTTAGAGGGATAAAACCGTGATATGCTTTTCATAAACATCAAACTTTAGTTTAAATTACATTTTATAGGTAAAAACTGAAAGGAGAAACATGGAAACCCACAAGATAGCGACAGGAAACAATTAATTTTTTAGTTGAGTGCCACCATCTGGTCAGCGCCTGGACCAAACCCGAAAAATACATTTACTGCAATCATATACGCCAGCGGTTCTCAACCTTTTTTACGGGGTACATGCATTTGTTTGATACATTAAGCCAGCGCAACACGCTATATCAGCAGTCGCAACAGTTGGTGTCACGTGAAAAAAATTTTATGAGTGCATCAGGAAGGACCTATCAAGATTTAAAAAATTTTAATATCAGAATTTTTTTTTTTTCATGTGGAAAAAGAATTTCGCGCTTTCATTAAATTCATGACTGTGCCTTCCGGGCCGCATATAAAAGCTTGCCGGGCCGCAGGTTGAGAATAGTTGATACGAATATAGGCCTATAGCTTTGATTCGATGGTGGTAAAAGAGCCGCCATCATTCAACCACGTTCTCAATTTATCACTTTGATTTTCAATGATAAATTCGAAATTAATAGATTTGGAGTGAATCGAACCAGAGCTTTCTAAGTATTATACCAAATGACGTGTAAGGAATCACTCTTCCATCCTGAACTCTTCAGATGATGGGGCCGCGTGGAAGCGTGTTATAAAATCTCCAGTCCATCTTCCTGGCTTTTTCGGAAGAAATCCCAGTCAGGTTTAATTATCGGCATCCTTTATCTTCATGCCATCCCACTCCTGATTGCTTAATTTCTTCCCAAGATCAACATTTTTTCCCATAGGCTTTGACGACGCTTTCCACTTAGTAAATACTAAACGGCGGGGCATTCCATACCTTGGGATATGGGGGGACCGTCAAATGGAGGATGGGCATGATTTTCCATATTCGGAATATGGAAACTGTCTATTATTTTTGGGAGTTTATGCAATGATTTTGACGGCGAAAGATGGTAAAAGTTTAGCTAAAAAATATTTTTCGGTTAAGCAACCATACTCCACACTGTCATTGGTAGGAGGATTAAAAAATGACAGAGAGTACAATAATGCAAATAATGACCATGGCTAATCATTTAAACTATTACTGTACAGTATATGTGTTTCTTTGCTTTCTCCCAACGACCAGGGAGCACGTGTCCCGGTGCTCTCCCCCAATCGGCGCTAGCCTTTCTTTATAACTAGATACATTCGCATTAAAATATAATTTGGTCATTTAAGAATTAATATTAATTTTCTTCATGTTTTTATTAATAAACTATAATAAACAATATACCAACGGATTCACACTTACCATGTAAAGCTTAAATTGAATAAATATCAGTACGAGCAACAGTAAACTCCCTATAATGCGCTCTCCTATAACCCGATGAAAAAATTGCGATTAGTACTCATACAACGCTATAAACAGTCCCGTATAACGCGTAGGATAAATTTTTTTAACGTTACTTATAATATCCGTTGATGGTAATAAAAACCAAACGTTTCGTTTCCATGACAACTTTAGCAACTTTTTCGTCGGTTTATAAGAATCCGTGTTATAGTGGGGTCTACTTGTATATATTTTTTAAAATTTAGTTACCTATATTTCGTTTTGTTTTTCCTTTATTAAATGAAACCTTCTTTACAACAAGTTAATTAACACTCTGCAAACAATAAAATCATATTTGAAACTAACGCGCATCTCATTAGCAATATGCTGGAACCAAAGATCATTGGCTGGAACTCAGAGACAAGTTTAAATTTGCATAAAAGCGTCTGATAATGCGTGTCTCGTATGACGCGATTTTCTATAACACGGAACGTATTCCCCGCGTTTTACGGGAGTCCACTGTATTGTTGTATATTTACTATACTATAATACAAAACCGTTGAGAACTAAGAATGAGCGTAACTCTAAACTACGATTCGCGAGGAGATTTCATTTCTTTCGAAATTGAAATAAATAATAAATAAACCGCTATAGTGATGCAATTAATCTTGTTAACATCCGTTTTAAAACCTACAGAGCGTTAAAATCTGGCCAGAAACTATTGCGACGATTACAAGGTAAGATGAACTGTTGGCAATTAATTCCAGTTGACCAATAACATTTTAGAAAACGAATTTCTAATTACAGAAATCCTCCATCTATTCTAATCCGAGCCACCATTCATTAGAAACTGTCTAGACCATTCTTTCCCCGAAGAGTTTGTAGATTAAAAATTTCAAACTGGCACACAAAATAATCTCTCTACTTCGACAAAATGCTACAGTAAATTTTACTTATATTGGAAACAACGGTAGCGTTTAATGTTGAATTTAACTCTTCATTTATTCATATTTTTATTATTTATTATTTCATATTTTTCTTATAATAATAATGTAAACTTAACTAAATATAGTATATTTATGTTGCTATTTTGTAAAAAATAATAAAAATAAGAATCACGATCGCAACGAGGGTGGCAACACTGAGAGAGAAAAAAGAAATTTTTCTTTCTTGTTGTTGAGTCGAAAGTATGTTTATACGTTGGTGGCAGAGTGAATAAAGGAAAGAAGTTTTGTGTTATCATTTTTTTTTTTTAGTTATAGTATCGTCCCTTGTACCTTTCACCAAAACTTCGTGCAAAACAACACGTTAATGATTTTAATTATCGATAAGAATATGGTTTACCATAGCTAAACAGAAAAAATTACTTTTAGCTAAACTTTTAAAATTCTTTAACGTCAGAATCATTTGCGTATGCTTAAGAACTTAATTTTTAAAAAACCCCAAAAACAGGTTTTGGCATTAAAATTCACTCGTCGTCCTATATTTCATCAATGATTTTTTTTAATTCATATTCGTTTTTTTATGCTTGGACAGATCATTTTTCATTCTATAAGAATAATCGAAAACAGCTGATGATTGATCGAATTAATATACAGTAAGTATTAGCAGAAATTGCATAAATTGAAATTCCATTATTTAGATGTGCAATAACATTCCCGTAAAGTCGCGGGACGAGAGTGGAAGAGTCAAAAATTGTCGTGCGAAGGATTTAATCCTATTTAATTTTTCTGTTAGCCTGAAGATGTGATGCTTGAAAGTTAATCTACTGTCGAAATAAATTTCCGTCTTTACGAATCTGGGTCCAAAGAAAATCATGACCATCATCTTAATTGGATAAGGAGAACCATTCTGTCATAATTAATTTTAAAATTAATCGAATCGAGCCAACTGGTCAATATAGAAATGAGAAAAGGAAGAGTTACTTATTTTCAAATCGTCGGCGTATTCTATAACTGATAAGCAGTAATAATGTTAATACATCTTCGTTAATGTACGTAATAAAAAGTAATGCGCTTAAAGATGATTCCGATATTAGAGATAAAAGAATCGGTAATAATTTCATTAGTTTTTAATCAAATTTTTTATTTAATAATCAGGTAATCGTGCCATCGATGGCGCCGCTTTCGATATTAACTCGACTGTACGCCTTCTGATAAAGATTCGCTTTTTTTGAATCAAAAACTCTGGATATATCAATATCGGACAAGTAACTGGTATGAACTGCATTGTAATCTACGAAATTCTTAATGGGAATAGTTTCGAAACCGGAGTAAGTTAGCTACTAAAGATTATTAATGTTTATTTTGACTTAAAAGTAGACAATTTTCTCAATTTATTATTCAAAAATTTTTAAAAAAGATCAGAAAAATCCTCGAGAGCGGGGCTCCCAGAAAGATAGATCCGCCCTGATTACGTCAGACTAACTCGTCGAGTTATATACTAACTGAGACAGTGATCTAATACTACTAGCAAAGTTAATCCTGATCTAATTTTGTTTTTGAGCGAAACAGAATTAACCAATCCCGATCGACTAGCCAGGAACGATGTTATCTTAACTTATTGGCCGGAACCAAGTTAACTCTTTTCAACTGAGTAGTGACGTCACAGCGAAGTATCGATAATCGCCATTTTGAAAGTTTACGGTTTTCAATCCATACCACAGATAACGAATCTAATAAAAGGATCGTAAATTGGACAGACTCGCAAGTTTATTGGCTGGTGAATGTCTGGAAATCAAATTTAGATGACCTTAGGTCGAACGAAAGAAATTTAGGTATATATTATATAATATTTTGTATATATTACCATCCATCGTGTTATCATTTAAGTTAATACAATAATGAATTAAACTTGGTAGATCCAAACTCTGTCATTCCACCTCCATACTCAAAAAAGTTTTGTCAACTATGGCGCCACTCGCCTACACGATACCGAGCAACTGGTTAATCTCGATTAACTTAACTTCGTATATCAATACAAATTATTCCGATTACTATATTCCCGGTTAACTCGATTGGGATTACTTTTATTCCCATTAACTTAGTTAATGTGAACATAGTATAAGGGTGCTTTACCATCGTCGATGTTTGCTACAAAAACGAGCCACCAGCTGCCATTTTGTTGGATGGTAAATCGAATTGTTGGTTGAGTAATAAACTATATACAAATAGCGAGAAATATTCAGCGTTATTTTTTTATTATTACGCTCCGGATATATATATATCATGGCTTATGGGTGTAATCACTCAATTAATACCCCAAACAACAACCATCTCTAACTTAGCCAAATTTAGAATAATTTAGTGATGCTAGGGTTATTGGCTGTTACTTGGTATTAATGATGTAATTTTTCCTAGCTTGTTTGCTTGATGTAATCTTTGTCAAAAACTAAAATTTTATTCACTCCCTTCATGTCGCTAGTTATTTTTTTTTTTCATAACTTAACATTTTCTTTATCACTGCCCCTTTTTATTATACTACTTACATATACCTCTCGTACATAACCTAGCCATTTAACTGACAGAATATTGATTAGTTTAGGTGATGGATTGTTAGGCGAGATTACTTCTATTTCTTTCGATACGAATTCCATAATAGTACACGCGGTTAGGATGGTCAGATCAGAAATCTGGAAATGAAGAATCATCCGCATTCGAGCTTGGTGGTATTTCAAAAAACAAACATACCCGATTACATTCCTAAAGTCAAAAAATTCATCTATACTTTCTGAATAGTTAACAAATGTCAAATTATACAAAAAAAGAAAAGAGGGAAAGTAATAGTAAGCATTTTTATAAAATGAATTAATGGATTTTTGTTAAAAGTATTTCAAATATATCGTTCTGCAAATATAATCTATGTAATGCCAAAATAATAAAAAGACAAATATTTTACAATAAAAAATAGCGAGTTAATATTTTTCGTTGGGCCAAAATTCTATTATTTTTTAATATTTGCATAAAATACACGTAATCTTATTTGTTTATATTAATGGTTCACCCTCAATGGCTTTCAAATCGAATCTGTTTTTCTCTTCCTTCATTGTTTATATGGAGGGTATAACTGACGGTTTTTCCTCCGATGATGAGCCACGCTGATTGTGTGATTCACGAAAACGAACAGTCACTATTAAGAGCGGCCGGTAAAGCCCTGTCGTGTTTTAGATACTTAGCACCGCTGCCACGTCATTATCGGCATCAGAAAAAAATCAACACACAATTTGGTGAAGTGAGGCGCAGTACGCCATCTGCCGCTATCGGAGATAGATGTAAATCGAGGGAAACACGTAATGTTGGCTTATCTCTTATACATAATGCATGATTTGAAGAAAAAATGAATCAACAGGCGATTTAAAATGACCAGATGAGAAAATATTTACGGGTGCCATGAAGTGTGTATTAAATATAAAATTATACACAATATGAATTACAAAACAATTTATTTTATTGACTATCACCGAATACGTGGAGGATGTCTCGATCGGGATCGGCGATATTCCAAATCTCGGGATATTTTCTCCAATAAAAAGTTTTGTATCCGAGTATTCAAAATTTGATCCCGCCATTTCACGTTTTACGGAAAATATCAGATGGGTGCACTAATCGATATACAAGATACCGAGAAATCGGATTTGTGTAAATGGTACCATTTCGGCGTCGAGGAGAATGCCATACAAAATGACAAGGTTAGCGCCTTTCTGTACCAACCTTGTACAAAATTCAGGCGAGATGGACATGCGGTATCACCAGATCGCCGGAACTGGGTGGGCATATCTTACTATACTTAAGGTGCCAGCCCAAACACTCGACAAAAGTTTAGTGTATATAATTTTTTCTCCTTCCTTCGAGTATTAAACAATCATGTGAAATTATCGAAAACAGTTATCTATAAAAAATTACCTCAATAAAAAAAATATAATATAATAATAGGGCGCGTTCCAAACCTCAACAGTAAGTCATCAGTGATTAGTCTCTTTTGACGTCAGAAATAAACTCAACATCAGCTTGTTTCTGTTTCTGTTTAACGTCGTTGTTTCTATTTGACGATGATAATGATTTGTTACACTTTCTAACTTTTAAAATCTTATCATCTAGCGGGAACTACTTTTTCTGCGACGTTAGAAAACGGTGTAAACCGATG